>PQWD01000071.1:80549-178599 GCA_019425675.1 Leucinodes orbonalis
GGACTAAATTTAGCAAATGATTATATAGTGAAAATAAGTTTTATTTTATTAAATTCTACTAAATTCAATATTAAATTGAGTGTTTACACTCTGCTAACCATTAAAAGCTAGTCAACGTACAACTATAACAAACAATAATGCAAGAAACTTTGTTGCATTAAAGCGGTAACTTCAGGAATGCTAATACTAAGGAAATGGTATTTAGCAATACACAAAAGCAGATATGTCCAGTACCACGCACAGCTCTCAGCTAACGCCTAGCATTCAGTAGTTAGTTCTTAATTACTATGCGGTAACTTTCGCTAATCTCCTCAATTTATCTGCGGTAAATCTGCTGATTTATTAACCACGACATGCTCGTAATTTATATAAAACTACTCGAGTTTATCGACAACTGAATTAAACCAGTGGGCGCTTGCAATAACAGAGATCATTATAAAGATAGCCTCCTTGATTATGATGTGCACTAAGATACTTCCGATTTCATCTTATATTGAATGGCTACATGCATTTTACTTGTGATTTGAATTCACTAGGAAATGAGAAGCTAGGTTGTAATTTGGATGTGATTTAAAGATTCAGTTGTAGGAAGTTAATTTAAAAATCGTCAATATAATTAGATCTTTAACCTTAGAAGCTACTAAATAATAATATTTAAGTAGTTATTCTAAATTGGTATTAACCAATATTTGTTAAATTAATGAACTGTTGTTTGGGGTTTCCCTACGTGATTGCATAAAAAATGAATTTGCATTACCGATTTAAGGTCTTTGACAAAGTCACCCGTATAACCTAGCTGAAGTGACAGTTGGCCGGGCACAAAGTCCGAAGAACCTTTTGCTGTTGGTGGCAGAGAGTTTACGAATGAAGATTACGTACGGGCAAGTGTAACCTAACCACCTACAAAACAAACAAATAACCTGAAGAAAATTGCGGTTATCCCCTGGATACCTACATATAACTTCCAAATAGAGAGAATGGAAGTTATTGAGGAACATAATATGTTGAACAGCGGATATCTAGGGGCTGATATAATATGAACATAAAGATGTTCTCGTGATTTCTCAAAGGGATACCAAGGTTAATAAGATGATTAATAAAAAAAATATAAATAAATATCCACTGACGTTCACACAGCGCCATCTAGCCCCAAGAAAAGCGTAAAGCCTGTATTAAACAACGGATAAACATACTTATATACGTTTTTTTTGTAAATTTAAATTATACATAGAAAATACCCAGACCATTACAAACAGACATGTTCATGCACACTAATTTTGCTGTTTGTACTGCCCGGGGATCGAACCTGGAACCCTTGGTGCTGCAGTCGACGTCTCAACCGCAACACCAAATGGGTCGTCGAGTAATATACGATTAATATACTTCATAAAATGCTTTTCAATTCATATTTTCCAACCAGGCGAGTGGTCTGCATGCTCAGCGTCCTGTGACGGACGCCAAGTCCGTGGTGTTATCTGCATTGGAAGCAATGGAAGGAGATTGAGGGACGGATCCTGTAGAATCCCTAAACCAGAGACAGAGAGATCTTGTGGAGGAACATGCGCCCCTTCATGGTACCTCAGTGATTGGAGTCAGGTTTGTTGATTGCTTATCATTTTGGCACACGTAGCATCCTTAAGTGTTACGGTATCATGAAAATTTTTGGTGGGCTGCCTTAGTAGTTATCTTATGCTATATCCTGCTTGGACAAGTAGGCTACTATGCCAGAAGAATTGACTGTTGCTGATAACACTGCTACCGTAACTAGCTTATAAGCTTCTACAGTTTGATTATGTATTTAACATCAATACTTCCACTAAGAAGAAAAAAGTAGTTGGTCGCAGAAACTCGTTGTGAAAGGACCGCTAGTACAAGTATTTGACTGAGTTATTCCTGTGCAAGTGTAAGCTCGGCACTAATCGGTTCCAGAATACCGAATCATTATCATTATGTTATCCTGTGCGAAGGCCCATGCGAAGCAGGCGTACGGTCACGCACAGTATGGTGTGCTTGAGGTGGTGCTAAAGGCACCCACTAACAGTGTACTCGACTGTACTAAATTCTAATCATATGTTATTAAGTGCGATGGTCCATGCGAGGAATGCGTACTGTCACGCAAAGTATGGTGTGCTCGAGGTAGTGCAAAAGGCGCCACTATTCTGTACTCGAATGTACCGAATTCTAAATCTAAGTTATACGAGGCGGTGCGTAAGTCGCCACTACTCTGTACCTGACTATACTGAATCATAAATAAATCATTATGTTACACAGTGCGATGGTCCATGCGAGGCAGGCGTACAGTCGCGCACAGTATGGTGCGCTCGAGGTGGTGCGGAAGGCGCGGAGGTGCTGCCCGTGACTCGGACTGCGCCGGTGTGAGACCGCCCGCGCGTCGCTCGTGTGTACCCGCACGATGCTCCACTAAGCCTGTTGTTAGAGCCAGTTTGAACCCACCAGGTAAGATATTTTACTATTGCTCTACTGGTGGCTCGTCACAGTACCATCACCGTGCGAAATACATCTAATAGGTTTTTTAGGCTGGAGTTTACGCTTTTGGCCGCAGATGTTTTTCACAGCTTCACCGGGCAAATGTCTTTATGGCCTAACCATCCAATAGATGTTGTAAATGGTCCTAAGGTTAATTTTACAACGTGATGGCAGTAGCATAATTTTGTGTGCGCTCAGAAACGAGCCTGTCGAGCGTGACACTAATAAACATTGCTCCAGTCTCTGGCTGCCCGGCTATGGGGCGATTGGGTGCCGTAACCCACCATGTGGGTCCAAAGGGTCTTGGTAGGTGTTAATGACTACCAAAGATAGTATTCAGGAGTAATGGCTTTAAATTCCCACTGAAGCACAAAATCATCTATATTTTCATATATTCAGGTGATTTAGCCTGCAATATCCTATCTAAACTAGGAAACATCACACAAGTGATTTTAACTATGCAGTCTCCCCGAGGAATCAGAACGCACGACCCCCGGATCATGCAATTCAAATTTAAACTCTACGTTCAGACCACTAGACCACAGTTATGTTGTATCATGTTGTGTACACTACCCATCTATATTCCAATCTAAATTGCTATCTAGATGATTTCATCATCATCATCATCATATGAACATTGGTCTTCCCCAATACCTTCGACTCCAAACGGTCGGAAGCTATCTGCATCCAACGGCCACCCGCAACCTTCCTCAGGTCATCCGTCCATCTTGTGGGTAGCCGTCCCATACTGCGCTTGCCGGTACGCGGTCTCCATTCGAGAACCTTTCGGCCCCAAAGATTTACTAAAATGTTTTGTATATTTTATGTTTCTATGACAGTCTGTGTATCTTAGTTTAACCTCTTCTTTCTGAAGTCGGTTAACTAGTTTTTGTCGGGTAGAAGCTTTAAGTTAGTAGTAAGTAAGTTGGAATAATCATTAAAATTATGTTTTTTCAGTATCAGACCACAGCAGCGAGTCACAGACACCAGAGCATAATACACAAGTAATAGGCAAGATCAAACTCTAATGGTAAGTGAAATCATATTTGTGTAATTCAAATTAGTTTCACATTACAAAACACAGGCCGCACACCTGTTATTCTTTTATGCATTACTAATGTCTTAGGTCCCAACAATTTAAATTCCTGGCAAAGATGCCAGAAACGTAGCATCAAATACAAAACATGAGGATAAATCAAAACTCAATAAAAAATGGTTTATTTACTTATGTTTACAACAATACAATTGTATCTAGGTATACTTAAAAATAATATCTTAAAATTAGAATCATTTTTTGTTGTCGGTGGGTATTTTACAAAATTGTATCCACTCACTATCTCACAGAACATAATGTGTGCAACATTACAGCTGGCAATAAAGCTTATATGGATAATAATATAAGTATTTCATTAACAGGTCCGTGTGAAGACAAGTTGAACAACTGCTCGCTGGCTGTGCAGGCTAGGCTGTGCCACTATGCCTACTATTCGGAGTACTGTTGCAACTCTTGTCACGGCAGGGCGTAATTCATACGGTAAGCATGTTTGTATTATTCATATTTATTCTTGTTATCTAAGTTGTCCTTAGATTATATCAGCGATATGATGTCCACTGCTGAACATAGACCTCCCCAAGTTCTGTTTCCACCGGCTGAAAGTATCTTTAGCCTGCAACTTTCCTCTGGAAATCTTTTGAGTGGCTGTCCTAAGCTGCGCGCTGATAAAGAATCTTTATGGTCAGTATCAGGTAATTTATTATCAACCAGAACAATGAACATATGCGGAAAGACTAACAGGCTCGTTCAAATAACTGTTGGGACTTCAACTAAGGCCGGCAACGCATTTCTTTGCCCTCTGATTCAAGTGTACATGGGCGACGGCGTCATTTACCATCAGATGAGCCGCCTGCTCGTTTGCCCGCTATAACATTAAAAAAACGAACCTTATCTGCCCGGGTTACATTTAGCCCAACACCGAACGCGGCCTGGGTGACCCGCCATTTTATATAAACATTAGTTTCTTGTTTATCTAAGCCCGCCATCAAGAATTAGACCGTTATGTTCCAAAGATATAGGACAAGTGGTCATTGCACAACAAGGAACGTTATAGCTATGATCGATTTACAAAAATTAAATATACTTACATATTCTTACAGATTAACGGATACCTTCGGCGCTATGACACGTATTGTGATACAAATGGACACACAGTGAGATACGTAATCTTAGCTGAGAAGATTCACGCAAGTAGTTCCTCGCGATTTTCGAACGACAACACAGTATAACAGTAGGAAAATATTACAATTGTAATTTTAAATGTTTATTTTCACGTCTACTTTATGTTTCCGTAAACATGTGTTGTAAAAGTTCGATATGTAAAACCAAAGAAAATTAATCGTGCTCCTAAAGAGGATAGCATTGGCTGCATTTAATTTTAATATATTGTATTAACTCAATACTTCTCTTTAATTTAAACTTAACGTTTCTATATTATTAGAACCAGTATTTTTTGACATTTGACACCAAGTGACATAAGCATGCTCGACGCCATATTGGAAATGAAGCAGATTATTTTTGTATTTTGATAATTTTCTTTGAAACGTACTTTTTAATAATAAGATTAACCAATTATATGCTATGCACCTCCTTGCGGACTTTTTAATATCTTTGGAAAATACTAGAAATTACTTTGAACAATTTCATGAAGGTGGCGCAGATAATATTTTCTAATATTGCGATTGGCGAAGATAGAGAGTAAATAAACAAAACTATATTATTATTATTACATAGATGAACTCAAACGTTAAATACAAAAATATTAAAAGTTTTAAAAAGAATAACGCAATATCATAATTAACTAATCTAAAAGTATGCCCAGACTCTAATTTCTAAAATATAGTATTCTTTCAGGATACGTAGGCGTATTAATTTACCATAAGTGTCAAAATTGACTAGCGTATTTAGTGAATTTTGTGCCATTGTCAAAGAGGCATACAAGTTTATATTATTTTGAATAACTTCAATATTGTATCTATTTGGCTTAGCTGTAAGAATGGTTTGCGTATGGACTGTTAGGGATGAGTCGTTAGTATTAACTTATCCCATTATGTAGGAAATTAGATTTAGGTTTGTGATCTCCAGGTGTTAGACGAGTTTTGGAGTCGATCTGTGAACCGTAGCTTCTATTTGCGTTAGTATAAAATTATTGTTTCTGTACTCTGGCACTTTTGGAACTTACCGTATTGTATGTGTACACTCTAGTGTACTATTTGAATAATTTCTTAAATATAAGTCTTTGTAATTATCTCTACTACTACTTGCATTATTTATTGGACTAAACATTTTCAAAATTAATTTACCCTAGTATCGTACAAGATTCTACTTTATAGTTACGTACTTAAAACAATCTTTGTAGCTATAGTTATTTCTCAATGATTTATTTTAACTTTTGCACATCGCTTATTTACAAAACTTTAATAATATGAAGTACCGAATGATAATATAGCAAAAAAATATGAGAGGTTGAAAAATAAATTAGATTAAGGAAGAATAGTATTTTTATATTTTAAAGAGAAATAATATGTATTTTTTTCTTGTATAGCCTTTCTGAACGATTGTAAAATTGTATATGAACATTTAAAGGAAAATTAATAATTTAAGTGTATTTAATGACTTTGAAACAACTATACGAAAAACAATGATGTTCATGTTAAGCGTATTAAAGCGAATAATTGTGTAGTATTAAAAACGATTTGTAAATATTATTATACTATGTATAGTGCATTTAATTACTGGCTGATAAGTATTTATACAAATAGTGAATCGCTTTACCATCATGTAATTAATATTTTATTATTATAACTGCAGTTTACGTTAGTTAATTTGTCTGTACTACTAATGCCTATAATATTGTACAAAAATAATAAGCTTTAAACACTTATTTTTGTTTTATTCACTTGTACATGGAAACAACGTATGAGACGTGAGTGCCAGCTTTATATGTTTGTTTGACGACCCATTTGGCAGTACAAACATTTGTGTGCATGAACATGTCTGTTTGTATTGGGCTGGGTGTTTTTGCAAATTGCAAATGCATAAATATCAATAAGAAGTAAAATAAAACAATATATCAAGTAATTGAGTCTGAAAAGGTTTGCCCACAAACGTATGTTCCATGGACAGTTCATCCACAAAAATTTTCACCCATTATCATTTAGCCCAAAGATCGATTCACCAATGAACTGTCCTGCAACTGCATGCACCAGTGAACGTTTGGCCAACAGAATCTTTAGTCAACAGTAACTAATGTAAGTACAAATCCCAGCGATTTTAGAAATAACCCAGTTTTGATGCAAACTTGTCTAAATATGACGACGGGAAGTACTGATAGTATGTAGCTAAAATTCACAATATCGCTGATAGGAGTAAATAAGATTAAACCGTATCAAAGGAAATTGACATCTTAGAAACTGATAAGATGAGATCAATTTATCTATTAAAGAAATTGATAACGAACATCTTGATATACATACCGTATTATATTACAGACACCGTATGAGGTTTGTGTAGTGTTGAAGTGTTGGATTTAGTAATGGCAACTAATATACCGGCAGTACATACTGTTTCCCCAAATGCACAAAATGGTGCTTCAGTTATACAAAACGCTTCTCAAGATATACAAATCAGTGGGCAAACAGTGAATAGTTCACAAATACAGCATGCACCTTCGCAAAATGGTTTACCAATATCAGTGGAAGATGGTCCTGAGAGGTTTAAAACAATACCGACGAACATAAGCCTAATCAGGTTCATGGAAATAGTGCATACCATTACTCATATAATGATAGGTGCTGTCGTAGTGGCTGCATTTTCTTATGCAAATTTATATGGTGTAAACAATTTAAGCTTACATATTTACTTTTGTGTTACAGGGGTGAGTTAAGTTATTCCAGTAATCATTTTTATTATTACTTTTTATAAAGATACAAAGGCCGATTGGTTCTGTCTCAATATTTGCTCCATGTATAATTTAATATTTATCTTAGCTTGTGTCAATAAATAATTTGATGAAATCAATAATAAACAGAACTAGGTAATTATGATATCTGAGTATAATTTAACTTTACATCACTTCCGGTTTTTCCTTTTTCATGAATTTCATTATTGGATATATTAATATATTTCCTGAATTTGATATCACTAACGCTGATTCACATCAATTTATTTCGAATAATATTCACCTACGTGCCAATAAAATTTATATTTTAACCAAGTATGCTCTCTTCTGAACTTGTTATTTCCCAAACATAGTTGTGCCTACATGTACTTATAGTTGGAAGATTTCATATCTTTTTATTTCTTAAGCAATGATTCATCTTTTTCTCCTTTTACATTCATCACGTTTTATTTCGTGAAGGTCAAACATGATGACTTTAATTTCCTGTAAGATCTCATTGATGTTAAAAACCAATTGTATTTTATTACAGTACGTTATTCTTATGGCACTTGGGATACTCTCACTTAACCCACTCACCGGCTGGGCACGGACTATTGGATACCGCAAGCGACACATAACTCATTGGATGATCCAAGTGATAGGCTCTGCATTCGCTATTACTGGTAGCATCATCAAAATAGTTAACAATATAGATCATTTTTCAACGGTTCATGGAAGTCTTGGTAAGTCGTTTCAATGATACATAAAAAAGTAACGAAATTCGCCTAGATTTATCAATGATGGATAGGGAACGCAGTATATTTAGTTTTTTGTGACATTCATATAATAAGAACCTGATATACCCAGTATATTATTTATTTTACTACTAATCTTACCCGTTAGACTCTTAGTGCTTGGAATATCAAAATATTATTAATAATTAGTTACTTCAAGTTCTTGCTTTCTTTTTAGGAAATAACACTTTTAAGCTAAAAAAGTTTGTTTTCTAAAGAATACATGTATGAGACTCAAATGACAATATCAAAGTAAACCTTAAAACGGGATTGTCAATGCCTTAATATGGAATGACTTGGTCTTGAATAAAAATAATTGATTTGTACCTAGTTCAACACATTAATGAACTAGGTGCATTAATTGTATTCTCGCTATTTAAGTCAGTAGCATTTCAGGTGATGTTTACTATTAAATTGATTATTCTTTTTAAATGTTAGGTATGTTGCCTATTGGTATTTCTCTATGTTTTACTTCTTTTTACCTAGGCTGTATTATATATTTTTTGTTTCAGGTATAATCGCCATGATATTTACGTTTATAACTTTGCTTGTAGGCCTAGCCCATATGTTTACAAACGCAGTGCATTTAACTAAAATGTGTCACTTTGTATGTGGAACAATTACTTTGATTATTGCTTTCCTTTCTCTCGTATTTGTTTTCAATGATGTATATTCAACCAATTTCGGCACAAATACATCTGTAATGGTTTCTTTTTGCACAATTGCAGCTTTGATTGGTATAATAGCCAGTGGTACAATGAATACTTTTAGGAAATCTTTTCAATAGAACTACTATAAATGTATTTATTAATATGTAATATTTGGTCAGTCTCTGCCAATCACTTTCGTCGTCGAGAGATTATTGACGGTAGTCCGTAACTTTATTTCGAAAGAAATATCATGAATAATATAATGCTGTACAAAACACTTTTTTCTAGAAAAAGTAACTACTGATTCTTCCAAGAAGATAACTACAGGCTGAACCAGTGGTAGGTTCATGTAACATTCATAAGTGTTCTATGAGGTCCTAAATAGAAGAACGATACTTTTAATTGAAATTTTTAAAATACATGAACATTTACCAGCCGTACCCAGTTTAGTGGTGCTGTACTTTTAAGATTGTGTTGTTAACAACCATTTATTGTTTACTAACGAAACGTAACATCACGAGGTAGAGCAAAAACCTTGTATAGGTTTCACCATCTCTTGTCACATTACATTTGGAATATAATATCATATTTGTGATGATGACTAGCCCAAGTATTTGCATTGTAAGTACTTTCAAAAACAACAATATTTGAATAATGCATACACACAAAGTTTTGTATTTATAACTGAATATAAAACCTTTAGTGATTTTTGTGGTCAAATATACATATCTTACTAATTTATTGTTTTGAATTTTGTAAGAGAAAAATCTGGTAGTTTTACTAAAGCTTAAACTGGCTTTTATTTAGCTTTTAAAAGGCCGGCAACGCATCCTGTAGCTTCTTTGGCGTTGCATATGTCCATGGGCGGCAGTATTCACTTTCCATCAGGTGATCTGTCTGCTCGATTGCTCCTTATACTATAAAAAAAAACTAATACGCGCCGCGGTTTAACCCATAAAGTGCCTAATTCCGTGAGATTTGAGGATAATATGCGGTCTAATTCTTATATATAAGTGGGTGTTGTAAAGTTTAATCAAAATCCATTCCGTTATTTTTGTACGAAAGAATAATTAACTTACCTACATTCCTACAGACTTTCATTTTTATAATATAAATAGCATAATGTGTGTATTTCCTATTTTTACATAGCTTGTCTGAGGTATATTTTTTTTAGTTATATTCTTGATGACTTGATGAGATCAGTAAGATATTTATTCTATGAAAAAGAATGCATTATTTTTTTCCGTACGTAAATTTTTGGTACCTATGTCCAACAGTGAACTGCGATAAGTTGAAAAGGAGAAAGATACTTCTGTCCTTCTGGTAGGTACTTTAGGAATAGGTATATTTGTGTATAGTTTTTTTGATGTTACTATATTTTTATTATAGTTATATTATTAGACAATAGACAAATACTCGTATTGGTACTTAAGGAAAATAAAATAAAGTTTATACTAGATATCATTTGTTTTATTTCTGTATTTACATTGCTTATCCTACATCAGAACTTACACTATTGTATTACAAACATATCCATAAATATTCTAAAAATATAAAAGCTACGCATTCTCAGTAATGATCCTTTACTATCCAGTCGCACGGCAGAGCAGCCCCAAGTATTCCAACCTCTGTATGCACTTATAAATCAAATATCACACCGATTAAAATAATACACACAAATTGTTAACTAGCTATATTTTTGTGTTCAAAAAACTATAAAATATCGCTCAATTCATAATATCAAAGTCCCTAAACGGTTCAGGTTAATCATTTATGAATGGTGAAAGATTAAATGATGGTAGCAGCATCAGTGTTATTAATACATTTATTAAGTACTCCTTCTTAAAAAAATAAAAGGGTGAAGACAAATTCAATCACTGGCTTGATACATTTGGATAGAAGCTATTAACCTTGAGTAATAAATATCATAGCTTAAAACAATTTTCAAATGAAGTTTAAAAATAATTAGGACATAGTAATTTTATTAGGACATTTTTAATTTTTCAACATTTATATTAATTAAATTAAAACTTTGTCATTGTTATGGATCAATAAATGATTGTATGCAAATAATGACATTGTTAAAAAAACATGAGTGGCTCTGTTCATTTGCCTTTACAGGAATCACAACAATTTTGTATGTAGTAGTTGTAGTGACACAGTCGGGCTTGGACAGCGAGGACGCAGTTGCTAAGTTTATCTTCACAACCTTTAACAATCGGAAAAACATTAATTTTAAAAGTATCGTTCTGTTTTATTAGCTTTCAGCCTAAATCTTTCGGAGTCTTAGCCAACCTCACCTACTACCAGTGCGTTATATGAGCGGAATAAGCTTGTCTACTTGTTTTGATTCCAAGCAAGGAAAGCATATCTTGCAGTCGACTGTATAGACGTTTATGATTATGATAATAACACACTACTAAATCAGATCAGCTTAGAATCATGAGGCATATGCATATTCGAATAAGTGGGTATGGTATAAAATATATATTTTTAAATGAACTTGGCATATCTTTACCTTTGCCTTTAGGAAGGCTTTTGATGGTCGTAGTAAATGAAGAGAAGGATGGAGTCGTCGTAGCTTGTGTTGAAGTCACTGCTTGACTTTTTTGTGATTCTGAAACATCAAATCCTAAATACATATACATGACGTTGCGTATAAATAACGCTTATGTAGAAGCTTTTGATATACAGAATATATATATTTTATAGCGTTTGCGTAGACGAGTGGACATCGTTTCAGAGTGCTTCTTTAATTATTTATTGTGATTTTAAAATATATGGGAATGACATTAGATACTTAATATAGATTGAGAGAAAATAAATAACCGTACATAACCGGTCTATCTCCATTAGAACCTACATTTCTTCTTTTACTCGAAACAAAACAATTACAATTTTGATATAAGTCGTTAGTCCGTAGTTAGGCCATAGTTTTAGAATTAGCGCGCTAGTATGTCCTATATCAATAGTCCGGGCTGCAATTATGGCGGGCGGCACAAGAAGAGGCCGTAAGGCGGTCGAAAACTTTAACACCAAAGTCTGAATGTCTGCCTACCCATTCGACATGAAGAAATACCCACCTATAGATATCTCTGAAGGGTAGCTCTCAGACGTACAAGCCGGCTCGCATGGCTTTGATGCGGCGGGTTTGAGTCCCGGGCAGGTCACAACACCGCTGCCGTTGTCGCTCATGCATACCACCGACCGTCGCTGTGCTCCTACACCAGTTGAGCAATTGCCCGAACACTAAAGCAAACAAACAAACAAACACTTTATTCAAATAAATCTGTTACAGATCTTTTGAATCATCAATTGTATCATTATATTTTTATGACTCTACCACCGGTTCGGAATAAGTAGGATCTTCGAGAAGAGCCGGCAAGAAACTAGATTCGATCGATTGGTTACAGTTTTGTCATTAACTACACAACTTTACAATAATTTATTACAAAGATTTTGTAACTGGAACACTATGTGTCTTTATCGAATAACTGGACAAGAAAATAAGAAACAAAACAAAATATTTCATTGGTAGATTTCAAATAATAGTACTTAAATCCAAAAAACATGTTATAAGCATAGTTCTAGCATACAAAAATTAAACATTACGCTTTCTTAGACGCGATTTCCATTCTAGAAGCTTATGCTTCAAAGGCCATCAACCAAAAACAAATTAAAGTCTTTCAAATTCTTAATTGATACGATGTTAAATTGACGACCCATTTAGTGTAAGAGTTGAGACGTCGGCTACTACACTAAGGGTTCCAAGTTCGATCACCGGGCAGTTTAAGCAATTGTGTGCATGAACATGATTGTTTGTATTGGTCTGGGTATTTCTATGTATAATACGTATTTACAATAGTATATAAGTATGCTAAGTATTAGGCAAATGCTAAGTTTGAAGCTAGATGGCGCTGTGTAAGGCCCGTATTCTAGAACGAGACTCAAGCGTTGATCTTCATTTAAGTAAAGTGAGAAAGGAGTTGGGCTCTATACGATAAATATCACCGTCCCTTTCTAACTCAATTTAAGTAAATATTAACGTTAAGTCTCGTTCCAGAATACGGGCCTAAGTGTCGGTGGCTATTTATTTATGTAATAGTTGGTAATATCAAACCTGCTCCCAATCACTGTAGTACCAGCTAGACGAGCAGTTCTCGCCGCAGTCCCTCTCGCGTTCTGGCTTCGGGTCTTTACAGGCCGCGTCTCTTAAATGCCTACCGCTGCCACCAACGCACAGCACGCCTCGAACCTGTCGTCCCCCACAAGGGGACGAACATGCCGACCACTCACCTGGGACACGATGTCAAGGGTCGTAAGAGTAGTACTCGTAGGATAAACAATTAATAAAGTTTCTATTCTATTCAACCTATCGCAGTCCACTGCTGGACATAGGTCTCCCCCATTTTGCGCCCGATTTCCCGGTCCTCCGTTTTTCTCATCCAGCCTCCACCAGCGACCTTTCGCAAGTCGTCAGTCCATCGGTCCGGAGGGCGTCCTACGTTACGCTTGCCGAGACGCGGTCTCCACTCCAGAACTTGTCTGCTTCAACGGCCATCGGTTCTACGACCAGCCTACTGCCACTTCAACTTGCCGATCCGGCTATACTCTTAGTTTAGTTAGTTCTGTAATAAAGTTTGATGACCCTTTATTATTTTTAAAACAGAATTTATTGACGACCCAATTGGTGTTGCGGTTGAGCGGCTGCAACACCTAAGGCTTCGATCCCCGGGCAGTACAAACATTTGTGTGCATGAACATGTCTGTTTGTAATGGTATGTGTAAATAGCGCTGTGTGAATGTCAGTGGATATTAAAAAATATCAAGGGCCATGAGCCTACTCGTATAGGGTGTATAGGCCTTAGTCGCCCACGCGGGCTCAGTATGGATTGACTGACTTCACGCACAACCTATGAATCTCTCTTCGTAGGCGTGCTCAGGTGTCCTCACATCTTGAGATGTTTTCCTTCACCATAAGAGTAAACCAGTATTCATTTTCAAATCTAACCGTAACATCTCTAGCAAAATTAAAAAGTCACGCATGGAGGGAATAAAAACTTTAGCTTTAATCATAAAACTTAAAGTAAACCAAAATTTAATCAATTTTAACAAAGTTCAGAGGTCACATATTTATAATTAGCGGACAAGGTTTAGATACTAGAAAGAAGACAGAAAGAATAAAAAATGTATCACTTGGACCGATTTCGCTAGGTATTATTTAAAATGCAATGAGTTTTTAGTCAATAACAATGGGTTTATGGTCAACAAGTTTTTGTCTTACCAGTAAACCAGCGGCCATCATGCGGTTCACAGGTGAGCTTAGGAGTGCAAGCCCTCGTTGATTCCGGTGCCTTCCGCGGGGTACACCCTGAAGGGTCCCCGCAGCGAACCCCTCTTGTCTGTACTCCTCCCCCTACACACCAACCTACACACTATTCCAAACATCAGATTAGAATATAATTGTCACTACTTCGCCTTTTATTGAGTAAGTAAGAGTCGGCTTTGAAACAAGAAGTTCATCAGAACGGTTAGCAGCGCACTCCCATTGAACCTAACGTTATAGGTACTTCAATCTATCGTGGTTAAATATAGTACGTAAGTCAATGTTTCGATCACCAAAAGCGCCTGAAATTATATATTCTTTTATATCTTTATTTCTAGTGATGACTATACAGACTATATAGACTGAGTAACCTAACCCCTTAAGGCAACGTCTTAAGCTAAGGTCCAGGGTCGACTTTGTGTCGGCCTGATTAAGGCTAAGAGCTGGAGTCATCTGCGTTTCTTTGCTTACCCGGTGAAACCTTACATCCATGAGCATCCAACATCGAAAGTCCGTCCGAAAACAAGAAATCGCTATGCAGCTAAGTCGTTTTTTGTGGCACCTATTAAATGAAATAGGAAATGGTAATGCCGTCTTGTATTACTAATGAACAAGGGTGGCGGTGAGATTCACACTATCAGATGACTTGTAGCCCCTATAGCAAAATTAATGGTATTCATCTAACACGCCGCTATCACACGGCTCCATGATAAAAATATAACCCACCTCAGACCATTCAGTGTAAAGCCAGCCAGCCGTAGATCCATAAGAGTACTCCGGTCCCACGTCCAAATCTGTACTGTTGACTGCCACAGTATAAACAGGCCCTCTCTAAACGTGTCCGTATTCTCTTGGGTACGAAACCCACGGGTCCCCACTTGCTCTGTGCCATCGCAGTTGGGTATATCGCATGACTCAGTCGTGACAGGTTTTGGGCCTGGACAGTTTTGATCGCTGACCTTGAACACAAATTGTGCATCAAGTAAACCGCATATTCTTCACATTAGAGAGAAATATAGGGGCTCTAATCATGAAATAAATATTGTCAATTCCGGGAAATCAGATAATCCTATTGAAATATAGCTGAATCAGACTTTACAACTAAACCGTTCAAGGTATTTCCAGGTTATATTAAGATGATTGAATTTTTAACGAACACTGTATTTAATAAAATTATAAAGTTTATAAGTGCGTGTGAAAATACAAATTGATAAAATAACAACGATATTAAAAACATAAATAGTCAAACATTTCATCTTTTGAAGGCTAATATTTAATAAGTGACCAAAAAAATCAAATAAGCTATAGATTTTTACCTTTGTAATACCCCTGAAATGATCTTGCACGCATCCTACAATCCTAGACCTTGTGGCTGGTCCACATTGAGGGCAAGCTGACCATGCTGCAGTTCTCCATCTCGGAACACAAGGGGCATTGTTGCACCGTCTTCTACGACCAACGGGTGCTGACCCAGTACAATGGGCTGGAGAAACTTCTTTATCTGCCCCGTTTGTTACTTCAACGCAGCGATATTTGCCTAGCTAAAAATACCAAAAATTCAGGAACTGCTCTGAAAAGATCTAATTTTGTTATTTAGAAACGCCGAGAATTCGAACTTTTAAGTTATATTATTATTTATAATATCATATAGAAAAACATAACCTTCGACAGTCGAGTAAAAATATATTCGTAATAGGAGCTATTACGAAACAACACGTTTTACATGCGTAAAATAACGTTACTAAGGTTTACCGTGGTAAATTATTAATTTTATAATACCTAAAGCTGTCCTGCTTGGGTATTCCATAAAACTCAAACTTTAGTTTAAATTGTATAAAAAACATTTCTTGACTTTAGTTATATTTATTGCAATCTATTTCGAAATTCTAGTAGTAGTAGTAGTAATGAACCCCATACGCTCAATCCTTCACCTAATGGAAGAAATATATTAGATTTACAAAAACATTTTTAACTTACTTGTATACCTCCACCAAACTTCTTGTGCATTGGCTATACGTTGTTACTTTCCATGAAAATGTTCGGGTTCCAATGACATTTCTTCAAATTTGTCATCACTGTTCACTTCTTTTGAGACGCTTATAGGATCTGGATACCTTGATATGCTTGGTCGAGGATAGGGATCAAAACTGTGATGCCTTCTTGCATGTTTACTCGTCGAAGCGTCTATTTCAACTTCATTAGACGGGGATTCAGTAAAATATTCATACCGTATGCTTGGATTCGGTTGAGTGTATAAAACCTAAAAGGCAATGAAGTTAATTTTACTAGGTTGTAGACTCGAAACTGAGTCGTCTAAGTAGGTACAACCGCAGTGCCAGATATCGTCCCGTGAAACTTATAGACTTTTGTGTTTCGGGATGAGGGCACTGTAGCTAGTGAAATTATCGGGTATAAGAGAACTAACATCTGTTGTCTCTGGTGTTGGGCGCAGTGCAGCATTGACGGAGAATAATAACTATATATCAGGTATTGGTCTCCTTCAATGCGTTCTGTCATGGTCAGGCGTATCACTTACAAACATAAATTATATCATAACGTATACAAAAAATCAGAGGTAAAAAAAACTACTTGGTCAATTTAAGCCTAATTGAGGAACTTATGAATGCTAAAAAATCAAAAGTAAAAATAATCTTACCATTATATCGATAGGATGTTGTATGGGCCCCAAAGCAAACACATTATCCAAACCACCAACTCGTGAGTACATAAACCTCGCACCAGCAGCTTCGTATGTCCCTGGTGCACTCACTGCAAACTCGCCATTCACTATGTACGAACTGTTTGATATCTTCAGAGCTGTAAATAAATATATTGACAATACTAATATTATCTACAATCATTGTTAGGAAGAAAAATGTATAAATAATAATATTTTGCACGTATATAATATAAATCTAGAACACGGAATAAGATTTACCGTAGTAGATTAGCTTTTTCACCAAAAAGCACGAGTATGATAGCATGGAATTCAGTAATAAATAAAATTCATATTCACGTATGAATACGTTGGAACGTAGAAATAGGAAATAATGAAGAACGATACATAAAGATGAGATGAATGATAGAAACATTATAGAAATATTGAACTTATTTTTAAATATTCTAGAAATTGGTCAAAAACAATAATGAACCAAGAATGCATCACGGTAAATAGAGGGCGGAGACTTCACCATTTCACTACAGAAAAATAGACTACAATACAATACAAGTCGGCCAAGTTCGGAAATACTTGTTTTCTAGGACTAAATAGATCTTTTTGTCGATTATAGAACTTAAATCACGCTCATTCGGCATCACTAGGTATCTGATCTAGTTTCCTGATACTTGAGTATACAATCATTAATGCACAATGCTGAATGGTCCTTTGATGAAAGCAAATGGCCCACAAAGGCAGGTCACTTATCAATCAGCACGCCAGTGACTATAAATCATTTGCTACACGTCACAATACATGCCCACGTTGTTTTGTAAGGATATGAATAGCCTCACCTTGCTTTTGGCATGCGCTATTTGAAACGGTTTGGAATCAATTTCGAATACACAATTACAATGTTCCAATGCATACAATTAATCATGATCATCTTTTATCTAGATATTTTATTTCTTAAATAATATTTTATTAATATTAATCATACGTTCTTAAAGAGAATCTACCACAATGATAAAATACTATTTTCCTTTTCAATTATCGGTAGTTAATTTTTGGAACTGTTATCATTTAGATGGGACAGGTAGTACCTATATTTTATTCGACACTCGCAACTCTATGGATGGAAAGGGAATATGAAGTATAAGTTGAGCTTACCTCATGTCCAAATCCCCTTGGACACCCACTCGGCGAAACAGCGAAGCTTTCATGCTAGTTTTCAAAGATGAGTTGGGATCAAGCATTTAAAGTTAAGAATCTTGGATTTCCCACGCTTGAAATTTACTCCTTTAGAAAGGAAAATTCTAGTAGTTTTTTGCTCTTTCATGGAGACTTTTTGGTAAATATTTGGACTATACTTGCTCTTCAAATGAACTAAAATATTTGTTTGTACAAACCTATGTAGTTTTCGCTGGCCACAATCTCTGAGACGTTTAAGCGACAGGCACCACGAGGAACTGTTGCCACAAACGAGTAGCCTAGAGGCAGCCGCGGACGGGAGAACAGCCCTGAAACCAACCGCCTTCCACATCGAAGATCTTTTGTGTTTGCAGCTGCTATCACCGACTCTCTTCCTACGATCTGAAAATAAAGTAATAATTGTACACTGGTACCAATCGGATAGCATGAGCTTTCACTGTGTTCATAGATCTTATTAATAATGTCTTCTTAATTTAATTTCAGAACCAAACATCGTCCTGATGAAACGAAACGTTAAAATGGCATAATTTATTATAATTATAATCCCGGTTTAATCGTAAACTTTATGATTGTTTTCTTGAAAAGTATAAGTTTACGCAGTATTAAACTTCACAGCATTAGATATGAGGTATATCAAGATATATTATCAAAAAAAATCCGATACAAAAGACGAGCTTTCTTATTAGCTCATTTGGCACTTAGTTTGAAACTGCTATTGTTCAATATCTTATCTATCAATGGTACTAGTTATGAGCATACAGTAGGGTCGATATGATCATGCATGCATAGCCATTGTAACAAAATAGGCATATATTTTTGTTAATATTTAGTAAGAGACCAATGATATTGTGTATACCTAAGGCAGATACGTGCCTCAAAAACGAACCGCCAAAGAGAATACAGTTGTAGGCTCTTTGTTTAGGTAAATGTACGCTCGTTCGAAATATGTGTATATGTGCTGTCACTGCATTCGGAAGACTTTTTTCGGTTGTTTTTTTGAGCATATCACGAATCTATATTTTTTACATGATTGTAAGATCCCGCTATCAGGTCACATAGACACAGTCTCCCTCATGTTTCATAACGAGCTGTCTAGACACAGAAAACGAGTAGAATGAGAACGTGGAAAGCTTTAAGTCGATTAGTAGGTAATAGTCGAAAGTTCCGCCAGTAATTGCCTTAGTGGTTACGACTGCAGACTGCCCTCTAAAGAGTGGTAAATTAAGTACCTTTAGTCCGGTCTTACGGGAATCGTAAGGCAGTAGCTAAACAAGTTTCAAAGTCAGGTTTTTAGTCTAGCTTTAAACACCTCTTAAAATGAAATGCAAAAAAAGGATTTGCAACAAAAAATTAAGCAGAACGTGATAGCCCATTGATGAACTTAGAGCCTCCAGAGAACTGAAAGATTTTACCGTGATCCATGCTTAGCAGGCAGGTGTAAGACGTAAAGGTTAGGCCTTACGAGAGAGCGCTACTCAATTCATTTCTTTGCCAAATGTGTTAACCCTAAGTCACCTTTAGAATAGGCGTGGTGACAATCCTGAAATTCATATAATTGTTTCGCCACTCGTATGCTGTCTCTGAATGTCGTATGAAAACAAAATTTTTGGCATGTCAATCACTCGAACGGCTCTAAATCTGTTATACTCGTTCTGCTACTCTATTCTTCTTCTCTCAGTTGTACACTCTTGTCAAAGTGGTTTGTGCCAAAGTGGTTTGTGGTCGCTCATTGGTGCGACGCCATGCAGCTCTAGTGATAGAGTACCTATCTTAAATACAAGCTTTTATTGAGACTAGATGGAGTTAAACTAAAATGTAGTACAATCTTATTGTTATTTTCAGCAATAGCCGTTTCTGAATCATATTTCAGTGAACCAATTCCAAATTAGCAAAATTGCTTACTGTTCGATAAATTTTATGGTGCATTTTAGTTGATTAAACATCAACTCAAATGCACCATAAAATGATCTAATTTACAAATGAAAGATACAGCTAGTTCGAATCAGATTAATCTGTTGACAAGCGTATTACGCTCGGAGAACATGACATGCGCGCACGCCGTTTCCGCAGTGTAAACACTTATGCAATTGTGAACCCTATCCCTTGAGTATAAGTCATAAAACGGGAACAACTACTCATGTGTAGATAATGAAAACGAGAATGTAAACTGCACTGTATAACAAAATATAGCGTCGTTAAATTTGTAATAATGTTACAAATTATGTAACGACTACCGTGAAAGGTATGAGAATTGTAAATCAATCGAAGTATATGTAGGTATAATTTTAATACTCTAACAAAAGTGGTTTTGTAAGTTAGCTTTATCCATTAGTCATTATAGCGTTCAATTAAAAAATCTGAATTGGTAAAAAAGTATTTCAAAATGTTTTATAACGTGTACACATAGGTACCATAATTAAGGCTGAGAGCCATCTGCGCTCGCCAATTCAGTCAGCTCGAAAAAAAAGGTACCATAATCGCATTATTAGACTACTTCGTTCGTTTTTTTTTTCAAATAATATCTTATTATTATTCATTATACTAAGCTTTTAAAGTTTCTTTAGAATTCTCCTTAATTTTCAAAACTAAAATAAGATCAACCAATAATCCTGCGTAAGCCATATAAAATACCTTTTCTAATTTCAACTAGCGCTGAACTTTAATGATTCTCATTAATTGCAGGAGTTTTCATCATATAATACCATTTTGAAATTGGCTACATTAAAAGGTACATATAAAATGTCATAATTATATATTTACGACTTGAAAAGTAAGTACCTATATAAAATAATATCTAATCATTTTTAGAAACACAACATTTGAATATGTCATCATTTTGTATTTTCAATATAGATTTTTTATGATAAAGGATGGGCCCGCGTCGACGCCCCACGGTGGAGACGTTAAAGGAGCTGGTTATGATGAAAGTCAGTATAGCCACAGATTAAATAATTATATACTATGTATAGCTAAAACAGGAGTTATAGCAATAAGCGTTCATTTATTTATTTACTAAACTTAGTAATAAATAAAATTAGTAAATATACGCTACATTAAAACGCATTTGTCAATAATGTTTATTACAATGCGTTTTGTTTTTACAACTTGAAGGAAATAAAACTTACTAATTGAATGAATAAGAAGAATCATTGTGATATAAAATAAGAAGTATAGTATATAGTATATTGTGAAATAGGTTTCTTTGGTATGCATTTAAATGAGAGTCATAAGACATCTTACGGACTTAAGTTATCTCGTCGCGAAGTAATGTAACCGCAATATTATGTTCCAACAAATAAAGGGACAATGATAGTCGAACGATCCCACCGCAGATAAAATGCTAATGAAGACACTAAGATCCAAGTGGTTGCAGATATCCTCCATCCGGATGCCCTAGTTAATGTACTTGTTTACGATAACTTTTGCTTTTCTCATTATAACTATGATTGCAAAAAATACATTGAGTTTCGAAAACAGTTGGTGGGAATGTGAGAATGTGTCAATATTTTTTTTTTGATGAGAATCCGAAATTAAACATGTCTGATAAAATTGGAATGTGTATTTATAAACGATTTATTAATAACAATATCGTTGTACATGTATTCTTTTAAACTAGGTGTGTTTATATTCAAAGTTTTAATAAGCTTTTCGTATTAACTTGAAATTCAATTTTTCTAAAGGCATCATTGTATAAAATGGTGATTGTATTTCGTTATTTATGGTATTCCAGGTTGTTTTAGAACAAAGGTTGTATTAGTAACTCATATATTTACCGTAATTCACGATAAATACTATTGAAAACGGGTAAGGAATTAACTTTTAAAAGTTCACTTTTACTTAATGTTCCCATAGGTTTTTTGTTTGTCAGTATAGGTGATCAAATACTATCTCCTAAATAAAAATAAGACAGCATATGGACAAAATCTCGTGCTTATTCAACTACTTAATCATACAAATGTGACTCAGCTATTCACTCTTTCTTTCAATGATTAAAATACCGACTCATTTTGAGACCACTTTTGGATATTTTAATAGTTACTAGGCTACATTTCTTGAATCAGAACCATTTTGCGCACGTTACAAGACTTACATGCTCATGATGGGGTCGATGGCGCCTACTAAAGGCTGAATCATACATCAAATGCCGTAGGTTTGACCCACTCTGAACAAACACATGTATGACGAATATGTGTTAATTTTATGTCTTGGTATTTATAATATCTAGGTTTCTGGTTTTACTAATACAAATGCCCATGCCTGACTAGTTTTGGTCTAAATTTAGGTAGTGATATCCTTCTTGTCAAATACGAGACCGTGTGAATCATTAATTTTGGACACCAAAATATTGAGTACCACTATTTGCACCATGACAGTATTTTTTCATATAACGTATGGGCATTAAGGATAAGGAATAAAGCTATATGCATTATGCGTACATGAAGTTTCAAATACAGAGTTGTAGCACTCGATTATAATATTTTATGTTTTTGTTCCTTTTTTGTAAATCCAGGCATTTCTTCTTATAATACCACAAGCTAACTTTTTTTTGTAACACTATCTTAGTTTGTTGCTTTGCCTTAAGTCACTTTATTTAAGCAATACTTTCGTAGGTAGGTCCTAATGGTCCTCTTCGGTAGGTTATCCCACGTCCCTGGTTATCGTTGTTGTTATTTTTACTTCGATACTACAATATTGGATAAATATGTTGCAGTCAAGTAGGTTGAGTTTAGTACTCAAGAACAAGTATGGCGGATCTTACATTTACCTAATCCATGAAACATAGGGCGGCTTAAAATATCGGAAACATAGATAGATAGACTCTTTATGGCTCACAATGAATTAAATACAAACATAAAAACCAATACAGTGGGCAAAGGCGGCTTTATCGCTACAAGCGATCTCTTCCAGGCAACCTTAGGATAAAGAAGAGATGTCAATATTAATACATATACTAAAAATTAAAAAAGAACAAAATACTTAAATAAATACACAAATATTTATTTATGATAGCATATTTAAATATCTAATAAATATGCTATCATAAATAAATAAATTAAGATATATAAACAAATACATCCTCATAAAAATACATACTAATTTATATAAATAATTCTCGAAATAATTACAATGTAGTGTCCAATAAATGCTGGTGGAGTCTGTTCTTAAATGTCAGTACCGATTTTGCATGACGAATATCAGGCGGCAACCTGTTCCACAAAGTCGTAGCTCCTACGGTAAAGGACTCTTTGAAATACCCAGAATTAGTGAACGGAGTTCTCAGCACATTATCAGACTTAGACCTAAGATCAAGACAGTGGTCTGTACCAAGCAATTGACATAGGTCGGTTTGATTATTCATTAGCATACCTACTCGATAATATCAAGTGTCAGCCCTACAACGAGGGTCCAAATACAAGCAAGTTTATCACCAAACATGTTTATCTCGATAGCCGATACAAAAGGCGGCTTCTCTTAATGTCATACTCAAGGACCCCTTAAAAGCATTGGCGTCGTTTATTTGTCATTAACGCCTTTATTTCTTATGCAAATCTGCTTTGGAAATTCGTGTTTACGGTTTAAGCGGCGCCGATATCACTAACTTTATCTTTATATAATCACAAATGGAGTGTACAAACATTTTAATGTATGTAACATTTACACAAATAGCGAATAAATATTATATTTCACTTTTTAATTATATTTAAAGATATAAGCATTGATATTTTTTTATATTTTTATCTCACTGTGCATAAGCTGCACTTTATAGTTAAGTGCCTAACTAAGAGCCTATAATATCATTATACAGGGCACAAACCTTGCTATAGAGATTGAGATATAGCCCAACCTAAATATATACGAGTATTTAGTTATATACTCGACTCACATAGTGGAGTGATCTATCAACGCACAGCCTAATCCACTGGACGGATCGGGCTGAAATTTGGCATGCAAGTAGATGTTAAAACGTAGGCATGCACTAAGAAAGGATTTTAATTCTACTGCTGAGGGGATAGAGTATGAGAGTTTGTATAGAATTTTGGCAATTTAAGACCGATCGGGCTGAGGCTTGGCATGCATAAAACTACTATGATGTAGGTATTCCCTAAAAAAGGACTTTGATCAATATTAACTGTAAGGGGATAAAAATGGGATTTTAAATAGTACTTCTTAACGCGAGCAAAAGCTAGTATAATTCAATTGGTAGCATCTTTAGATAATTGAGAGATTTCAGTGTTAGCGATCCAATGGCACTGAGGCACTTTAGATAATATTTTTCGTCACCCATCCGATAACATAAAATAACAAAATTTTAATTGTTTGGATCTTTATGTGAATGAAACTATAACATCTAGTATCAAAAAAAAACTTATGGTCCCAGTCAGGTTGTAAAGTAAACCCTAAACATTTTATCTAAACTCCCTTACCCGTCAAACTTTATAGGCTTAACAAAACGATATCACGCTTCAATAAGTTTAATAAAATCCAACAAACCATGAAGAAGTAATTCTTTCCAAATATCTTATTTTAACACCCATTCAAGTCGATACGATCACGGCGGCGTTAATAGTTTCCACAGGCATTAATAACTTTAATCTGATTACTGTAATCTCTGCGCCGCCATTAATCAGTGAATACTTAGTAAAGTATAGACTTATAAATCAAACGTGTGGTAATTGAAAACGTCCACTAATAGACTATTAATTAGGATTAGGCGCGACTTAACGAATTGCCTGTCGTTGGCCGGTGGGCTTTGAACTCTTTTTGGGAATCTTGCAACGAAACGATTCGACAGTTTTGGTAACTTTGGTAATTATTGAAACATATATACAGCTTATTGGCTAACAAATCTATTATAACGTAAAGCCGAGAATGATCATAGGGCATCAAAAATAAAATTGTATTAAAAATCCCTTTCTGAAAAGACCTGACTGAAATAACACAGCTAGATATTTCCACTTTTATTTTCCTTAAACATTAAACATAATTAAGCAAGTGAATTATGATGATTAACCCTACGACCTTAAGACACGTATTAAAGCGTCATTAAACAAAAGATTTTTCATTGTCTGGATTGCTGGTGGTCTGTAGGCTAAATTTATTAAAAAAATAACCAGAAATGACTTATTATATTACGCTTAGGTACATCTTAAAAGGAATAAGAAATGACTCATCAAACCACTCAGTGCACCAATTTCAGTAAAACAATAAAGGCATTGAAACTTAGTAAGCAGCCATAAAAAGCTTTTAAATACACTTCCCACCTTATGCGCTAATGAAATCACACCGTAGCAGCGATCCAATTAATTAACTGTGCTTTATAAAGCAGCTATAAATGTTGACTTTAATTGCATCAGACAGGTTGTCCACCAACTAATGCACCCCGCGGTAAGTGACAAGTGATATAACGTAAGTATTAACTTAGGACCACAACGTGGACTTTAATTGGCCGTAATGCGTTCATATAAATCAATTAGCACCAACCTCGATTCATGGACTACACTGATTAACTTGACTACCGACTTGACCACTGCGCTGGTCCATACATAAATCTTTGTACAAACGCAATAGATACAATTTGGATTTCTTTACATAAGTCACGTATACGTTCCGTTTACGCGATTGATTAATTTTAATAATACATACATAGATTAAGCGGAGGACCAGGATGTCTGGCGCAAAATGAGGGAGATCTATGTCCAGCAGTGGACTGCAATAGGTTGAAGAGAGATACATAGATTGCAGTGATATCAAGTGATCAAGACGGCCAGATAGCCGTACCTGTAAGATATCCTCAGGATTATTTTAAGTGATACGCCTGACAATGACAGAGCAGTATTCAAGGAAACTAAAAAGAATTCTATGAAGTTCTCTGTCAACACCGCCCTGCGCCCGTCACCGGAGACAAAGGATGTTATTTCATTATTACCCGGTAATTTTACAAGCTACAGTGTCCCCAACACAAAAGATCATAACACTCCTATTTCATCGATAGTAAGGTGGAACTTATCGACTAAAGGTAGGTTTGGAAGTAATGGATCTCGTTCTTGATTATTAAAGCTGTTTGAGGCTCAACTTCCATCGATCTCTCATGACTCAAGTTAACATCATCTGGCCATGGTGCAGCCTATGGAAAAACGAACAAGGCTCAGGCAAATGGACCAATGCATCATTGTCAAAGTTCTATTCGAGCAAAACTTTGAAAAAAGCCTAGTGTTCAACAGTACAACTGTTATGAAATCAATTTTAATTATATTATTTAACAAAAGTAATGTGATATATTTTTATGATCACATTTAAAGCATTACGACTAATTTAACTAAGCAATAAAAAATCATTCTTTAATATGTGCCAATGTACCATCAGTTTTAAAATTAAACTGATGGTACATTCAACACAGGGTATCCCCTAAAACAAGTGACTCTTAACATATAATGATATATACATACATTTGTAATCGTATATTTTAACATAAATTTTGATAAATAACAATACTTACACAAAGAAGGGCCGTTAGTAGTCCGAAAGCGAACACCATCATCAGAGTCATAACGCACTAAAATATTTAAGGCAACACTGTTGTGAACACATATAACTATCACCTGTCACATTGAACACAAAAAACTTTATAACCATTCAAAACCATTTGGCAATATACCAATAACAAGAAATGATTTTTTTTACTACGAGTATCACAATATTCTTTCTAGTTCTTTATAATACGAGGCATATGTTTGGTGTTAACTGATTATATTTAATGTTATTAGTTTTTAGAAGCACTTTTGACGCTTTCTTTTCTAACTAAGAGTAATGCTACATGATTGGGACAGTAAATATTTAAGGCATGATTCGGAATTAGAGTATTCCATGTATTCTGTTTGAATCCATTCAGTAATCTTCTAATTAGTTCCAAGTGTCGCATCATTTTTATTTATATTGTATGTGTTCAGTTGATCATCATCGTCAGCTCATTAAACGTCCCACCGAGTAGCACGAGCCTACCCGTATAGGGTGGTGATTAGGCCTTAGTCGTCCACGCGGGCCCAGTGTGATTGGACGACTTCACACACAATCTTCGAATCTCTTCGCAGGCGTGCATGAATGTTTCCTCATGATGCATTCCTTCACCGTAAGAACGTCGGATAACGTACATATTTTTAGAAATTCGAAAACCATTGGTACGTGTCGGGATTTGAACCTCAGCATACCGGTAGGAAGGCGACAGTCCACCCATTGAGCCACCAATGCTCTCGATCACGTTACTTAAAATACAGGTTACAATTCTACTACTCGTTAACTCGTTGGAGTAGGTCACTTTGCGTATTTTAACAACTTAAATATCGTTTTATGAATTGTTCCCAATAAAATGTTAAATGTTTCTTAATAAAAAAATTTAATAAAGTTAATGTTACATGCTATCGCCACGTGACAGTGTTATAATTAATCAAATTATTTAAATGCTATTAAAGTTTAGTAACCGTATTCAGGATTTGCAAGCTTGTGCGCATAAAAGAGGGTTTTACTCTGCAATAAAACGGACTATATATCCCACGTAAATATTTAAGTCCCACGTAGATATTCAATAGTACATATTATGTGTTGTTAGAAATTATTATTTGTATAGTAAACGTTGCCAAGAGATCACCCTTTGATCTCGAAACTATGAATTGAATCCAAACTATAATAAGAGAATCCTCCGTGATATCTTTATGGTACGGACAGAGTTGTATTGAGAATGCAATGACACTTTTTTCAGGCGCTGGTTAAGAAAATAATACAAATGAATTTTCGTTTTTAAGAATCATTCAATTACAACATGATTTTTAACGAGTAACCGATAAGAAAAAAGCTCCGTATACCGACGAGCTTGTATTAAACTCTCATAAAAAGTCAACGCAGCAAAATACGCAGGTTAGAAGTAAAAATGGTAAATTTGTGAATACTGTACCTTTGTGATATACTTTTCATCTTAAAGTTACAAATTAAAAACTCTACTGTGGCCCCCTTTTCACGAGTTTATGGTTGTATTACCTAAAGGCGATAGATAACACTGACAAGGATTGTATATTTGATGACTAATTTCTTTGCATTAGAAAATACAGAATGATTACATTTTTAATGTAATTTAAATGTAAATATTCGATTTTCTTACTTCCCCTACTACGTTCCGTAGAAGCTTTGTGTGCTTAGCATCGCGATTCAGCCTAAACGTTTGTATTTACTTGAGATTATTGCATTTATATTTGTCATTTTCCTGTACCTTCGAGTTTGTATTAACATAACAATGAGTAACGTGTCGTATCTCAAGATTAGCGGTAATGTATTCGTCGCACAAGAGCTTATTATCAACATTACAATATTCAGTTTCTCTCATACGACTAGTTTGAATTGATGAGGCGCCGCGGTTTTAACTGTGATAAATGCGGTGTGACTACGTTGATGCAAAAATAAACAATTTAGTTTATTGATATGTTTAGCGCCAGCAAATGCTGTTGGCGTACTGATTTGTGATGTTTTATATCCTTAAGACGTGTACTGAAATATCGTTTTTCAAAATTAGACTTTTAAGGTCACACTTAGTCTCCATAAAAAAGGTCATCATCAGCCTACTCCTGTCCACTGCTGAACATTGTTACAACGGTTATCGGTTCTGCGACAGATGTGTCCAGCCCACTGCCACTTCAGCTTGCTTATTCTTTGGGCTATGTCTGTCGACATAGCCCAAAGATTGGTTCTTTGGTTCTTTGTCGGATCACCTCATTTCTGATTCAATCCAACAAAGAAACTCCGAGCATAGCCCGTTCCATAGCCCGATGAGCGACTTTAAATTGATTAAAAAGGTAAAACTATACTACTACGAACTCTGATGACCAGAACTTTATGTAAGATCATTACAGTACTCGTTTATCATAGTCGTTCATCTCGGTGTCAATATTTGATCATAATTTAGAAAAAAATATGTAGGACTTACACAAAGTGCCATTAATCCACATTGCCTTAAGGATGTTATTATTTTCAACTTGATGTAATTATAATATCAGGCTGTAAATATTACACATATAGATGTGTAATATTTGCAGCATAAAAATCGTTTTTTTCTGTCGTATACTAGGTGGCGTTATGAGTTGTTTGCACCGAATAACATTATTACGGTAAGGTTGTTGAGATTGGTTTGAGCTTTAAAGATGTAAACTGGAGTATCTCTTGGTTTATATTAATATGATTAAGATTCAAATATTTTTAACTGATCTAGTAGTAATAAAATTAACTATTACTCACTTTGTTCATATTTGAAATGTATCCTCCCTCAGATAAGGATCTGAATTGAATATTTATGAACTAATACACAATACTTCATCATCATAATCATAACTTATTATGTCCACTGCTAAAAAAGGCCTCCCATAATGATTTCCCGTGGGCTTATCCCTAGCAGTTTATATCCATGTGCTGCCCGCTACCTTAACCTGGTCATCCGATACACAATACTTAGCTAATACGAAAGGGTCATAAAATCCGACAACGTTCTGTTGTTGAGGTTATACGTATTATTTTACAGAGATTGCATAAAAGCAAGTTTTATGACGACATGCCTATTGAATGTTTAAAAAGTTAAGCGGCCGACGCGGTGTTAAAGTATCGATTCTAAAGCAGATAAGATCGATGACATCGTTATTCGCTACCTGGCATCACCGATGAACTGACAAGAATATTTATTCAATGATTTGGAAGAATTAATTGTGAATATAAAGATTACAGATATAACATTGACTTCAACGTACTTAAACCGATTGTTCGATGTGATAAAAAAACAGTTTTATGTACGGATAGGTTATTTGAATGATGAAGAGTTCAAAATAACTTAGGAATCCATCAAACAGTTCCGTCCCACTGCAGGGCATAGTGGGTCTTCTCTAATTGCTTGGCTGTAACCCACCACGCGATCAAAATGCGATTTGTGGTTTGTATGACTACTCACCAGCCTAAGGTATCCTAGTTAGGCAAAGTTTAAAGACACTGAAAGGCTTGTAATTGTATTTATTAGTAACCCAGATGAAGGGTCTAATAAGTAGTTTCTAATACCGCTATCGCGACTCATGCTGTTGCGAAAAAAATATTAAGTGGCACGCTCTTGGGAAAAGCCGTTGTATCGAAAATCGCATACATGCTGTCATGAAATATATACTCAAAACTCCGAAGTACTCACTGTATTTTTAAAAATAGCATTTTCAAACTGTGTCGTCGGTGGACTATCAGTCACTATCCTATATATTCTTTAAAGAAAACAAAATGTATCTGAAAACTTAATTTAAAATCTTGACCGAAAACATCTCAATACTGCAGCGGATATATGTTCCGACATGCACACATTACTGTGCACTCATTCATAATACCAAGGGATCCGTTAGCTTGGTACATGGCATTTCCATGCGACTTGATTTGATATGTAATAAAATTAAAGTACACTTGTATTTACCTACCTAGCCTTCGATAGATTTCAATTAATAATATTTTAATTGAAATCTATCGAAGCTAGGTTTATGCCATGCTTCCTTGAGTACGTACTTAAACTTTACGATCCACTGGCCTATCTTGTCAAACTTGATATCGTACGTATCCTGTACATACCACTGAAATGTCTTATAGCTGACTTGAGTCAGCGAGTAACGAAACGTTATCTTGGATTCCATGTAAGATTTAAAGCCTTCCATGTAAGAGCTATGGGAAGAGGATAGTCCCAGCTCCACTTTTTCGAAATTAAGCCTTTGTGCATGTTGTTGAAATACGAACAGGCGTAGAAGTACGTGTTTCTTATGCTGAGCTTCCATAGTTAAGCTAGGCGCTAAGTTGAAAGTCGAACTTTAATGTAAAGATATTTATCATTATGTACGCACTAGAAGTTGATAGCTCAATAGCGTAACGACGGGTTCGTGTATTGTTCTACTGAACGAAAAAAATGTTTGACTATGTGGTAGAATAAAAATATTTACTTATACCTTAAAACTTTCATCCAACGAACTGAAAATGGAAGCAAAGCGAGCAACTGCTTGGGTGCAAATATGGTATAATACCGTCAAGTTTAGTTTCAAAAACTTAGCCTCGAATAAACTCAAACGTGAGGATATAAAATATATTGCTGATCATCAATGATGATATCATTACTGATCATCACGCAAGTCAAGCAACTAACGCAAAATTTAATCATCGATTAGATCACTTAAAAATATTATCTCCAATCATTCCGTACTTCGGAGAGCTCGAAAAGCCAGTAGTGCTTTATCAATAAATAAATATGAATCAATTTGATTGCCATATACATCCACTCAATCCCAAACGGTTTTTTTTTTAATTATTTACATCTGACTGCACATCACTTGCCTTGAACCAAAACTCTGTTTGCACACGTTTTTTCGCAAATACCGCTGCCAATTTTATGTCCAGTGACTAAGAAGTGATTTCATCGTTTGTATTTTATATTTTAGATCCTATGTTGTGACCTAAGGTGTTTAAATAAATTATTTATATTTGACTGATGTAAATTAATTTAGACGTTATTGCACTTTGAAATAGAATATTGTTTAATTCATAATTAATATATATATTGTTTCGGTACATAAGAAGGAAAATTAACTTCAATTTATTTACACACACATAGAAATACCTACACTCAGGCATTACCATTCGATTAAGGCTGAGAGCCATCTGCGCTCACCACTTCCCGGGCAAAAGCGGTACTAAGTTAAAAAAAAACGATGAACCGCTACTAAACCAGAGCCTCTTTGGAAAATCCAATTTTAAATCTACAAATTCAAAAATTGAATTGAAGGCTGCAAAGGCCAAATTCAAATCTCCAAATTGAATTGAAGGCTGAATGTCAAATAGAGCTACCTTACCTACCGATACCAGTTCGAAATACACCTTTAACTGAGAAGAATCCGGCAAGAAACTCTATATTTATTACATTAATCAATATTTCCTATGAATATTCTCAAATTATTACAATTTTAAAATGGTTCGATACCCTTAGTAGTAAACTAACTATATTTATGATACAATGGCTTTCATATTTTTCGTAAGTTACCTTTTATTCACATTATACTTAAAGTTGATTTAAACAAGGATTTGTTGTGTCATACAGCCGTTCATGCGTCCAGATTGGTAGACATACGACCTAGAATAAAGCAGCGTGCTAGAAAATCAGGAATATTTATTACTGTAAAATACTAAATAAACGCATAAGGCTGGATTGATGTCATGTCAACATTGGCTGCCGTCCAGCGGCGTCCATTATGTAAGGCATGTGCAGTCAGACGAGTAATTTGTTGTGATGCTGTCGCAAATATCTGTCGTTATTTTGCATTTGTCTATGAAAATAGCACGTTAATCGTTGAAAGCTTACAGACTATCACAAACCTGAATAGGGTATGATACTGTTTTTGCATTGATTGACAAACCAAAATTTTACTTAATGTTCCTAAGAAAACTTAGCAGAATTCATTCAAGCAACAACATTTTTCTAATGGTAAAATTGACGAATGCATGCGATCAATCATAATCCCTAAAAAGTAAAAGTGATCTACAATGCTAATGGTACTGGTAAACAGCTGTCTAACGAATGGAAGGAACTCTCTTCAAAGCTAGTGCAAAAAAGGGCATGTCAAAACTATATTAAAAACACAGTGCTTAAGAAGTGAGAGCTCGTTACATAATAAAACGATTTTGAAGAAAAAATATATATTTCTTACCTTAAACACTTACTTGAACTTTACTTGAAATGCATTATTAAAACATTTGAGATTTCAACATATATCATTCGATACACCTAAGGGCGACCGAATTATTTCCAGTGACTTAGTAGCAGAATATTTAAATAAATTACTCTAATTATTCCGTTACTGCTGAATGGACGTGTCTCGAATCATTGGTAGTGTTGATTATTTCGTACGTAGATGTACCCTACGCATGAAGATCAGGTTATTCTCTTGAGTCATGAATCAAATGATTGCGCATGAAAATTGGCATGGGATCATATATTTTCATCTAAGCACAATTACCATTATTATACACTACAGCAACGCTTAACCCAAATACCGCGAAACCTTTGCAGTAATAATATTTTGAATGTCACTTGTAATGACGGTCGTAACTGTGATGCTGTGACGAATTTCAAAGACTACGAACATTGATGAATGAACGTAAGTCGGAAATAAGATGTCCTCTGTTATAGGCCAAGTAATTAAACAACTAGGATTTTGCACAGGGTTGGTTCATTTCCTTGAAAAATGTTTTAATCAGCAAATAATAATGTTTTTCGGAGTCCAAGAAATTTATTATTGTATATTTCTTAGAACTATGCGAATTTACACAGGCAACAATACACGCTTGACTATGTCAAACGCGTACCTAGGATAGTTTGAGCAAAGACGAGGTTCTTCGGTGGCAGATACTAAAAAATATACCTAAGAAAAAAAAAAAATTTATCGAGACGTAATGTCCTTGGAGAATTTTATCTCTCAAATATCTGTGTGCATACCTGCGGACATCATTTCATTATCCATTTCTTTAATTTTACCATAATAAACACTACTCTCAGCCCTAGACGAAAATAAATGAACCTTGCGGTAACCCCAATTAGTTGTATAGCGTTTTTATGTCGGTCCCCTATTAATCTTTCAAGGAAAAATTAACACTGTACAGTGTCGCGAATGACGCCACCAAAACATGAATTGTCTAACATGAAACATGACTGTCTCGGCGGGAGCTCATTGAGACGGACTGATTAGTTCCATTGATAGAGAGATAAAACTGTTTGCAACTTTGTCTACATCCTACACGTGTTTTATATAGTGAAACCAGTTTGCTAGATTATTTTGTTGTATAGGTAGTTTGTGCGTGTAAAATACTTAAAGTCCCTATTCATTAATAGGGAACGTAATTCTTTCTTCAAGGATCAACACTCTTATGCTTCCTTCTAACCAACCCAGTTTTGCCACATGCGACTTTTGACAAGGAATTAAACGCGTCAATTTTTATTACTTATTATAGAAGTAACGTATTCGAATAAATAATGTAGAACAAATAGTTACAACAACAGAAATCATTAAGCACTTTATGAAAAATATGCATACGATAAAAGAAAACCAAAATATTTAATAAAAATAACTATAATGTTTTGTGTGATGAGGTCACATATTCTACAATATTAAATGTAGGTATGTAGATACATTAAATATTTTACAAGTGTAAATCGATCTTTCTAGTCACAACTAGAACTCAAAATCAATTAGCATGAACGCCATTCGTGACTAAAATAAAACAACTCGTCTGTAATATTGATTACAGTAATTTGTCCTGACCTAAAACAAATACTTTGTAAATAGAAACTGTAACAACAGACTGCATGAAGTGCGAATGACAAAACGTTGCAGCTAAATACACAATAAGTGTCGGGATATAATCAGGATGATGACATGCAATCGTCAAGCTGGTCAAACAAGAGTCATCGTGATTTTTAGGGTTCCGTAGCCCATTTGGCTACGCAAAGAGCATGACATGACAACAAGCAGTGACAGACATGACGAATCTATAAGGGCTCTGTTACAGATTCGTCATGCCTGTGTTTCTGTCCGTCCGTATGGCACACCCTTTTTCCTCCAAAACTATAAGCAGTACACTGTTCAAACTTTGCAAGTATATGTATTCTGTGAACCATATTACGCCATTTGGTTTGAACAATATCTAGTCTGTAGTTTTATTTTTATACGTCATTAAGGCTGAACCACTGTTTTTTCATAATAAAGCTGTAGGAGTAAATAAAAAATATTTTATTTTTTGTTAATTGATGCTGCGGAACCCTCCACGGGGAGTCCGACTTGCACTTGGCCAATTTTTATAAGTTACAAATCAATATAGACAGGGCTACGAGTCGTCGTCAATCAATTAGTCTTTAACGTTCTACTGCAGAGTACAGGCCTACACAGTGGCCAGTAGGTAGCCGCATGGCATGGGTAAGGGGATATTGAGCCGTAACCACTGCGGGATAGTAGGTGCTAAGGAGTTACAACAAGAACGTCGGTGGCTCAATGGTGTGGAACGTTGCCTTCGATTGGGAGGACTCAGGTTTAAATCCCGACACGTACTAATGTTTTCGAATTTTGAAATTATATGTACGATATCTGACGCTCTTACGGTGAAGGAAAACATCGTCAGGAAACCTGCGCACGCCTGCGAAGACATCAAAGGTGTGCGTGAAATCATCCGATCCGCATTGGGCCCGCGTGGATGACTAAAGCCTAAATACCTTTTACGGGTTGGCTCGTGCTCACCGCGGGGACGTATAATGAGCTGATGATGATGGAGTACAATACTAAGATGGTAGTGCGATCGTCTGGTAAACGTATCCTCCAAAATAGGACCTATGAACAATTGAAGGTTAATAAAAAAAGTAAGAATCTATGAAAACCAAATACGTTTTTTGTTAAGGGAGTATAGTTTATAGGGATGCTTCTGTTTCGATGACCCATGAGGCGCAATGTCTAATAAGTCTGCTAGTACACCAAGAGAGTTTTGGGTTCGATCCCCTTGCAACATTTATCATGAACATGTCTAGTATTTGATGTATAATATAAAACAAAATGTCGATTATCCGTTGTTATTTTATTCGAAGTTGTTAATCTTATTAGACGTTAAATGGTAAATGTCTAAATTTGTGTAAATGTTTTTATGTTAAAATATAGGTTGCTAGGTATATTTTCTAATTAATTTCAAAATTCAAAATTAAAGTAAGTACGAGTATCTTGTTTGTTACACATAAGGAACTATTTCACATTTTTTTAAGAATAGAAAGTCAAAATTTACGGTAATGTTGGAGATAAATAAAACGTTTTTGCGATGCTACCTAATCTTCCCCTCATGTAAACTTTCCCAGAGGCGAAAGAAAATAGAGATGAAAGGATAAACAGAATTTAGTGGCACGGTCCGTAGTGTCATATTACATCGGCTGACTAATTACTCGGATTTATGTTTTTATATGAGTTTTAGAATCCAGGAATTGATTTCAAATTGTTTTTTATAGTATTTTATTTTTATTATGACACTAGAGCGACACTTCTTAGGCATTCCAAATGCTCAAGTTAAATATCGCTTGAGATGCTAACTTATAAACAATAGCAGTATTCTTTAATTGAACATCTTACACAGAAAACTTAAAATTTTCTATTATATATACTATAAAAAAATATATATTTCGACCGGATTGTTTCTAATCAGGTCTTAACTTAAAAAATAAAGTATTTAATGTGAGTAATATGGTAACTATTAAATAGTTATTGTTGCAATATAAGGTTACCAAGTCACATGCATGCTGAAATTGCTTTTTCTTCTAAGTGATAATAAATAAATGTAGTTATAATTAATTACTAACATCATTCCATAAAAATCTTTTTTTTGTTTAAACTTTTGGAATCATGTTACGTGTAAACGTACCAACCTTCCCATTCATTGCACATTTATAAAGGAATTTACTAATGAAAGAATTAAGAGGTGTTAGCGGTCAGCTTGTCCACTCCGCCGCATACGAGTGCAAGTTTGACAGGTGTCAAATTAACATCGACCTGTTGTTATAGAGAGATGTTGCAACAACCTTAAAGCGATAATTGTCAGAGATTTGACGGAAGTCATGTCATCAGTGGATTAATAGAACCCTAAAAGCTATAAAATATGTTAATGTACACAAATGATTTTATCACTAATATTATGTGTATTTTTATTTACGTTACTAAATAATTATAATATCGGTACTCATATTATTAAAACCGTCATATAAAATGGAATGAAACCGATGCACTTTTATTTAGTTTAAGATTTTTGATTCATCCCTAATTATTTAGAAAAAAAAGAGTACCATTTAAAAACTTGCACAAAAACGTACACTGAAAACCCCTATTACGTATATTGCCAAATGTATTTAAAACAACAACTTGAACACACACAATTGTATCTTCACTTTTTGTCAGTAGCCGAATGCGCAGAGTGCGCGCGCGCCGTGTCTTGTGAGCGCGTGCGGTACTGCGCTTAGCCCGTAAGCACTCCTGCCGGGGTTACACCACGCTTTTATACACGAAAATAAATCACAATTATATACTATAATAAGTGTATTGGTACTGCACAACCGAGTATCTAGAACGCAGGCTTCGGCAAAGTTGGCGTTTCTGGCACTTAAGTTGTAAAGTTAATTTTATTACTTAATATTGTTAAAAACAATGTTTAGTTTAATGACATTTTAGCTGACAAAAGGAATGAGGTTTGTGTGAGGTGGTAGATCATATTCTTGGATGAACCATAGGAGAAATATAAAACATTCAAAAATAGAATGAATACAGCTATAAATCGAAGAAGCGAAAGACATGAGAAAAAATAAAGAGGGAATAACGTAAGGGTCGCAAAACTGAAAGTGAAAACTGACACCATCGTCTATAGAAAAGATACATTTATACAAAGGAATTTATAAAGTTAGAAAAATTATTCTATGCATGTGGTACTGATAACATTTTTGGGAGGTTTTTATACATCATCATCAGCTCATTAAACGTCCCCACCGAGGGCACGAGTCTACCCGGATAACGTTATTATATTTTCGAAAATTCGAAAATACATTGGTACGTGTCGGGATTTGAACCTCAGCCCCCGGTGACAGTCCACACAACTGAGCCACCGACGCTCATACGGTGGCTCAGTCCGGAGTTTTTATACAATTACTACTTATTAAGAGCGTCAGTGGCTCAGTGTGTGGACTGTCGCCTTCCTACCGGAGGGCTGAGGTTCAAATCCCGACACGTACCAATGTGTTTTCGAATTTTCGAAAATATGTACGTTATCCGACGCTCTTACGGTAAGGAAAACATCGTGAGGAAACCTTCATGCACGCCTGCGAAGTGATTCGAAGGTTGTTTGTGAAGTCGTCCAATCCGCACTGGGCCCGCGTGGACGACTAAGGCCTAATCACCCTATACGGGTAGGCTCGTGCCCTCGGTGGGACGTTTAATGAGCTGATGATGATGATGTTAATATAGATAGACATATAGTTTTGTAGAATTGAATTCTATGCGACATCTGTAATTTAACGCATAAAAAATGTATTGTATAATATGATAACAACTCTTGAGAAATAATGTTTCATTTTCTCCTCCCGGTGTATCACCGCCTATACTCTAATGCAATGAGCGTCATACCCAGCTTTGAGATTTTGTTTCGTAAAGCTTTCATCGTATTTTAGTTGTTATTATAGTTTTCAATTTAAATCAATTGAACTAATTCCGTCAATTGTCGAATTATATGATCAATGAGTTAAAACATGGCATGTGGTTTTATATAATTATTTATACGGATTTAATAGAGAAATATAACCGACTTAAATGTCGAACCAGTCAAATTTTCTTAGCATTGTCGTTATTTTGTCTAATGAATAAATAAGTGTATCTAATCCAATATGTCATTCATTTCTTACTTTTCAACACATAAGTATAATTAACTCGTTAAAAATTAGGTTTTCTAACAAATCAGGATACTGATTAATTTCTGCTACGTTCATTCAAAACATAAAACGTATGGCTTTTACGTCGATTTTAATTCATATTCTTCCAAAAATGTAGTTTTTTTTTCATCTTCACAGACTTCACTTTTAAACTATATGTTACAGCACAATCACATCGATTTATACACACAATTATTAGACATAAGTAATGACCTTAAAATGTTATCAAATTTGACGAGTTAATCATTAGTACCTACCTTCTTATTTACATCGAAATGCGATGATATCAACATATCCATTGGCATTTCTATTAAAAGCTTTGTCAATGACAAAAATGTCTACTTGCATAATCGACCTTATACATTCCACAAAATGACTGGAAACGTTACTTTTTCCATTACCAATGTAGTTCAATATTTACAAGCAGTGACTATTAATCCACGTGTATTTATTAGTGCTTATTTTAAGCAGATCTTAGGCGTAAATTCTTATTTCTTATGTCCCTTCACACCAAATGTATTTAAACTTAACTTACAGTTAACGTGTTCTCCAAGTGTCACATAAACATCTGTGTTTGAAATGTTTCTAATTCTATATCTGTGTTTAGTATTCATTTAATTTTTGCGAAATGGTAATATTCTTAACGAAATTGTCGATACGAATAAGGATATCATCACCAAATACGTGACTTTATTTAGGGTTTAAGGTTAAATTCTAATCTAATCTAATGATCTATACATATTTGTTAATGATCAATGTAGTAATGAGAAATCTTGGTAAGTACTTTCGGTAATAAAACCATTTATTTAAACTAAATTCACAACAGTTCTGTTCTACATAGATTAATTAAACACAGTGTTAGGTACACATACTTTTGATCCCATGGTATTGTACGATGACAAAACCATCGTCACTATTTAAAATAGCATGTCAAGATCTATGTCAAGTGTGTTCTAGCCGTCATCATCTCGCCAATTTTGAATATTTTATAATTACGCGTAGACTACTGCCAAAATTATAATTGCTGAAATTCTGAATGTGTATACGTCATTGATCTTTTCCATTTCGCGCAGTCATTTGTGAGCAAACACAACAGAAACAAAGAAAAGAGAAAAGGAGATGAGATCGAAATATAAGAGAGTTCAAACTATTTAGGATCGTCAATGCATAATGAAGCACTTCTTTAGTTTCTGCACTAAGGATGAGGATTTATATCATTGAAGGACTTTGAACTTTACGTATGTACTACCGACCACTTGTTAGTGCGCGTTTACAGGTCGCGAGAGCTAGGTTAATTATTCGGCATATCGACGATGGTTCGTTACCATAGTTAGGTAGAGAAGAGTACACCACGAGCAAGTAAGCTTTACTAGGATTCCAGCTACATGCTAAGATCCCGTTAGCACTTACTGCACTTATATAATAAACACAACTAATAAAAAGTTTCTTTGGTTAAAATTTGAAAGAGACCGACCAGCAATGGACTGCAATGGTTGAAAAGACTTTACTCATCTAGAGTGATGGATATAAGAATATAGGCACATTAAATACATCTTAGAATCACCTAAACATTTCCGAAGTTTTCTACAATTTACATAGTGAGTGCAATCCAAGTTTACCAGTATTCAAGAACAATGTCAAATACATAACAATGTAATTATGTAATTGACATTATACATAATAATGAATATACATAATATACTTCATTTCAATCATAAAAATTTAATTTAGCTATTACATAGATTTTAAAGAGAAGAAAGAAAGAAAAAAAATCTTTATTCAAATAAATCTGTTACAGATACTTTTGAATCGTCAATTGTTATTATTATCATATTTTTGTGACTCTACCACCGGTTCGGAATAAGTAGGATCTTCGAGAAGAGCCGGCAAGAAACTCGAGTTACTCTTTTAATCTTTTTATATCAGTGGTTACAGTTTTGTCATTTACCTACACATAGATTTACAATAATTTATTACAAAGATTTTGTAACTGGAACACTAAGTGCAAGACCACACATCTTTATCCGATAAATATTCTTCTATTGTATAGTAACCTTTTTCATGAGGTTTTTTAATCTTTAATTTAAACTGTGAAAAGGCAATTCGGCAAGATTTGTGGTATTTTATTAAAGAATGTTATGCCTCTTCCAACAAATGATTTTCCTACTTTACTTAGTCTAAGATTTGGGACAGCAAGTTTGTTTTTTCCTATATTAAAGTTATGTACGTCACAATTTTTTCAAACAAATGAAGATTTTTGTGGTCATAAACTAGATTATGGTAAATGTATTGAGACGCTACTGTTAAAATATCGATTTTTTAAATACTTCCCGAAGTGAATCACGTGGTCTAAGGTTATAAATGGCTCGGATGGCTCTTTTTGAAGTACAAATATAGTGTTAATATCAGCAGCTGAGCCCCACAACAGAAGACCATATGACATTATACTATGAAAATAACTAAAATAAACCAATCTTGCTGTATCAATATCGGTTAAGAGCCTTATTTTCCTAACTGCATACGCTGCTGAGCTAAGTCTACCTGCCAAAGCTTCAATATGAGGTCCCCACTGGAGTTTTGAATCTATAGTAATTCCTAGAAATACTGTACTATCAACAATTTTTAAGCATTCGTCATTCAAATTAATACTGGTGATGACCTGCCTCACATTAGGTAATGAGAATTTTATACAATTAGTTTTTTTAGTGTTAAGCAATAAATTATTAACTGTAAACCAATGCATTACTTGTGAGATAGCACCATTTACATCGTCAAATGTTTCTTTTTTTCTATTAACGTTAAAAAGCAATGATGTATCATCTGCAAATAGTACTATGTCAGAAAGTTTATGACAATGGAAGGAAGGTCATTTATGTATAAAAGAAACAGTAAAGGACCCAATATAGAACCCTGAGGCACGCCCATGCGTAGTGGGGCGATTCCATCCCATCTAGTACTAAACCAAGTATAAATAGAGTCGCGGCATTTCGAAATATTGATGTTGCGTATAGTTTTCCAATAAACTATGCCTAGGTCATGGTCAGCAAAGACAGTGAAAATAGATTAAAAAAATCACATTAAAAACTATGTATTTAAAATGTTTAAAAATCGATATTATGTAGGTAATGGTCGGGAAAACCGCTATTATACTCTAACCGCCATAGATATATGGAAACAGACATACATGTACATTCAAAAAAAACCTTTTTTCATAGTGTCTGAACAATGAAAAAAGGTTTTTTCATTGTTTATTCAATAAGCTTTACTTACAACTTTTGTCACTGACTGTACATAAGCACAATCAGAAACCCGACATTATTTACATAATGGCGGCTACTGTTTGCAACTCAGATACTTTAACACCATAATATGGTATACCAATCATTTAAGTCGAAACATCAATCAACGTTAAACTGAATGACTGCGGGAATGGAACAAACACGCAATTATGTTGTACATACATTAAGGCTAGGTGATGTTGGAACGTTTGAGGTGTCAAATAAATGCCTGCAAGAATGAATTGCTCATTAGGTGAGAGCAAATACTTAGGGCTTTTCAATGACTCATTGCAAAAATTTATTTTAGGAATCTTCTTTATTTTCACATCATATTTTTTCCGTTTCCCGCCCGTTACTCGTGACGACAGATGTGAGGTCTCTTATACCCTGTAATTTTACTAGCTGTAGTGCCCTCACCCCGGAACACAAAAGTGCAAAACAGTCCTATTTATTTAGCTATACAAAATAATGGAAAATAAATCGAATCACCGATAAACTAAAAAAAAAATGGGAAAATATAATATTATGATATATCAACATTATTATCTATTTTAATGAGAAGAAGGCAGCCCTGATGCAGATTTTATTATATACGCGCTCGCGTCTCACAAATCTTACAGCTTTCTCCGTAAACGGCAAGGGGAAGAAATGCAGGATTTTCTATGTTGCTATACAAAGATGTCAACCATTTAGCACAATTCAAACTCCTGCAAAGATTTATTACTTTTAGCATAGTTTGCATACATACCGACTACCAGAACAATCGTTGTGTTAGGTATCTTTTTTAGGAATAGCTTGTTAAAAAATCTAGTATATTGTGAAACAAGCAATATTTAATTATTTGAAATCACCATCATCTTTATTAGAGTACGGGCAAAGACTCGCGAGGATAAGTATCCTCACATTTTTTTACAGGTATTCGAGCATGTAGTCACGTACGGTACGTCACGGTAATGAAAAATCTTGTCCGAGTCTTCCTGGCATAGGCTTATATAAAAGTCTCCATAGTAGAACAGTTGGGACAACGGCTTAACTTGCCTTACGGCACAGAATCATCATTAAGACTGCGACCTTCATAGCAGAACGGTTAAATAGCGTCAGTTGACTAAAAGTATTTAGTCTAGCCGTCACGTAGGTTGTAGGGCCTCAACATTCAACTTTTGGCACTCAAGCCAAACACTCTACTTGTTGAGCATCCTGCTCGCAAAAGCAAATGGGGATTTAGCGACCTATTTACTCTTGAAAGTCGTTGGTAAGATGTTGCTGGAAGTTGAAGCCTGGATATTTGGGCCTTAGTAGTAGAAGTAGCAAAGATGTGTGCTCTTAGGCATAAAGCTTAAAGATCTCGTTGAAGCCTGAACTCAACACTCAGACCATTAGAGCACGCGGGAAGTTATAGATACATTAAACGTCACGAATGATCAAGTATTAAACAGTAAACAGAATGCAATGACTGACACCATTTTGACTTATTGGAACCCGGAAATAAGACACCATTAAATTACCATTTCTGTACCAGAAATTGGATCAGATCTAGTAGATGTTTCCAACATACTGATTCTTGTTTAAGAATAGGTCAGGACACGAACGCCCGAGGCAGTGTGTAGCAGTAATCCGGCATCTGGCGCATACCTGGCCCCACCGGGTCAGGCTGTCGCCTGAACTGACAGGGCTATCACTTATCCATAGAAGTAAATAAAATTGGAGTGTTTCCTAGTCTATATTTATAATTGTACATATTATACCAAAACTAATTGCAATTTTTGTCTGTCTGTATTTAAGACCCAAAGTTTCGGCTAGCCACTGGAATTGCTGACCGAATTTTACAGAAAAGCTGTGAAATTCGGTCTAAAAGGCGTTCCTTCTGCGGGAGTAGACTCTACATTGAAGAAGTCGCGGTTACAGCTAGTTTACTAAATAATGCGCTTAGTGTCTTTCTTGCTGGTGATCATGCTCCTTGCTTTCTTGTTATAGTTTTAATGTCAACTTTCTCAAAATTTCGATTACTTTTTGGTTCGCAACTTTAGGATCTAGAGATGCAGGTGGCGGATGATTAAAGGCAAGACAGCAAGTGGACCGTTTTTTAGAATCCACTCTACAGTGGATTATAAAAAATATCATCCTTTTCATTATCAGCATAGCTTCCTCTCATTTATGCACTTAGAATTACACCTGCGATGTTCTGACCGTAGTCAAAACCATCATCGGGGGCCTGGCTAATGCTGAGTGAAATCGCTTCGTCTAGACGTCCTAGTATCTATGCTTGCTTCAAGTAAACTCCTGCTGAATTTGCAGTGTATTACTGTAAGTAATCTTGTTTTCTTTCTTTCTTTTAGGTACCATCAACATAATAGCATAATACGTCCACCACTATGGTATCCTCTAATGGTTTCTGCGTGGACCGATCCTAAGCAGTTGACACCCATTGGCTACCCGTTACCTAAAGCAGATCATCGGTTCATCAAGTTGGAGGCGGCCCATGCTACGTTTTCCGTTACGATAACGCAACTCGGGAATCTTAACGCCCCATCGGCGTATCTTAAAGTATACATGTTAGCTATAATGCGCTGTTGCAGTAACAGGCTAATTATATTCTTTGCAATTCTAATCCACGTGCAACCCTATCATCATGTCAACTTGTCTGTGTGGCCCGTAGTTTTACACTCAATGTGAGTGATTTTATTAAATTACTGCATAATTTAGAACGCTTTCCATAATAATCTTGTGTTCATTTATAATTGTAGATAACTGCAAAGCACAACGAATATTATTTTCCGAATATGTGCATAGAATATTTTAGTGTAGGGTTGAGAATCACTAAGACTCACCTTGTGTTTTCAGTTAATTGGGACATATACTACGATCACCTAATTTTATTGTCTGTAAATGACTCAAATCCATTCTAGCTAGCTAGTCATTTACCATCGGTTAGTTAAATAATAACCACGTAAACACCGCAAGATACTTTTGAAACCAACGTTAAAGTTAATTACTTTTTGAAGGATACGATTTGTGCTGCCGCTTGATAGTCTACGAATAGGCAAAACATAGTTGAGTAAAAAAGCTTTGTTAGCTTAAAAACAATCGACACAATATCATCATCAACATTACCAGCCGGTAATGTCACCTTTATGACTCTATAAACAGTGTTAACTGCAGAGCATAGATATTCCGGCACAGTATTGCTATGCAGAGATTGAGGCCTTACCCATAATGTCGGCCCATGACTACCACACTTAGGTAGTACCTTCCACTTCCGAAACACAGAACCATCTTACTTTTAAAATAATCAGGTGATTCAGCTTGCAATCTCATAACCAAACTTATTAAAATCTCCCAAACTGACTTTCATTATGCAGTCGGTGAGATTCGAACCCACGACCCCCGGATGCAGTTATTCACTATCGATACGTAACAATATTAACGATAGTATTGAAACATGCAAACATAACTTCCATTTTACATACCAGTACGAAGATTCCTCTTTGGATAGGAACGACAAATAATTCAATATTATTCCTATTAATTTTTACTATTGACAAAACGATTAACGTAATCACCACATTTGTTACTTTAGTAAAGGTTCGCACGCGTATTGTAGCAGTAAATTCACATAAACCAACAATAGTTTAAAGTAAGTTTACACTGAGCAATATTTAACAATTCACAAGAGCGTTATTTATATGGAATAAGACTAAGTTCAGAAGGTGAGCCGTGCAAAATTGAACGGGTACAGTAATTAATTCAATTGTCCTCGAATTCGAATTCAAAACAACTGCAATATAATATACTTATCAATAAATAAGTTTTGTAAGCAACTTATATGCATGCTTAATGAATGTATTGATTTTTTTATGTTATAGCGGGCAAACGAGCAGATTATATTTATTGTATTTCTGTGGTAATACCTAATTTTGATTTAAATGATTTTGATTTATTGTTTCAAATTACGTGAAATCACGTAAAGGAGTCAGCAATGCTTAACCCATTAAACGCCGGGAATCCAGACACAATAGAAAATCCATTGTGAATGGCGCCTTAAGGCGTCTTTGGTTTTTTGGCGGTCAAAGGGTTAAAGACAAAGACTTTGAGTAAGGCGTCCTACCCGGACGACGGATAATGGAGCGACGAGGTATTATTCGAGGACTTTCTAAGAGATAAAAAAAAAATTGTATTTGTAAAAGGATCAGTCACGTATGTCGATAAACTGATGACCGTTGACGACGACGATACTGGAGTGGTACCGCGTCTTGGCAATTGTAGCAAAGACCGCCCTACGGCCCGATGTACCGACGTCAACTTGCGAAAGGTCGCCGGTGGAGGCAGGATGAGGAAAGTGGAGGATTAGGATATCTGGTGCCGAAATGATTCAGACCTATGTTCAGCAATGGACTTCAATAGGTTAAGACGAAAGAGAGTGGACACTGTATTTATTACATGATTTACAAAAACATTCGGCTTGGAAGATTTCCAAGAGTTTACCTTAAACTATTTTACTTTCGCTTCTATTTTACACGTTGTAAAGTTTTCTGAAAAATCCTGTATATCCTATTACAAAATGTATGAATTTTAACATGTACATATAGAGATTATAATTTTAAAAAAATGGTTTAGTTGTTTTAGAGATTGCATCCGTAACATACCCATATATTGCTAAAATGTATTTGTCCTTTTAATAAAATTATTTTTTTAAATCTTGAATTCATCGAAACGTCGTATAGAACATCAGACCAAAGAATTATAATAATGAATAATTTAAAGCTGCCGTAAGAGGTGTTAGTAGGGTATACGGAGAACCTTTTATAGTTTATCGCTGTGGTAGCGTGCCGACGACGTTTTGTTTGCACCATTATGGTTTGCTGTCTAAAGAAGTACATAAACCACTTTATGACTAAAACCTCTGTTAAATTCCTCTTTACTTTATCTTAATTAAACATATCTCATCATCAGCTGAGATACAGGTCTATCCGCACAAAAAAAGCTATGGATTAAAATATGTTTAACGGAAATATACTTTCGTCTCGTTCGTAGAAATATTAACATTTATAACGTACTCGCTTCTAATTATCACAGTAAATTGCGTCACAAAGCTCTACCCTTACAGCAGCCTCCAATAATGACCTATCGTATTTCGTCGGTTTATCAAATGTTATATACTCCAACGGTTCATCAGTCCGGTGGAAAACGTGACAGGCCCATACACAGACACCTGAATACAATTGGGTTATATATGGGCTTATGACGACCCATTTGGTGATGCGGTTGAGACGTCGACTGCAACACCAAGGGTTCCGGGTTCGATCCCCGGGCAGTACAAACATTTGTGTGCATGAACATGTCTGTTTGTAATGGTCTAGGTGTAATCTATGTATAATATGTATGTATTTACAGCAAAATAATGTATATAAGTATGTTTATCCGTTGTTTAGTACCCACAATCTAGAATAGGCCCGTATTCTATAACGAGACTTACGCGTTAATCTTTTTTTTGGTTATCATATTCCCGGGTTCAACGTGAGATAAGCTGTGAAATTCCTGGTTACTGTGACTATAAGGTTAACTGCCTGCTTGATTGCTAGCTTTCTTCTTAAAAGCAATGAAATTGTCTGAGCAGAGGTAACCTTTTCTTTCTTTTAAGGGTCAGGGGTTTAAAATAAGTGTTCAATTAAAAACCACTTTATCTTATGTAAATACATTAAACTTGATAGTCTATTATAAAATTTATAAATGCCTCTAAACCATTCTCATTTATTACGAAATACCAACGGTATAATTGAATTGTAAAATAATTCAGATAGAGATCTACAATGAAAAATATTCAAATGAAGTATTTCATGGTTTTTGTTACGATTTTAATTTACCACGCACTAGCTATGGTATGTCACTGGGCCGCTTAATTTTTTTTTTATAGTTTCCATATAAGGTATGAATCGATTTAAAATGTCGTAAAATGTATTAAGCACATTTGTGGAAACTAGGTGTCGAGGCCGTTCTTTTGTTTATTTAAATGGTTATTTTATTTAGATAACTTATGAGTAGTTTTAAGCTTTGATTAAACATAAGGAAAACATTCAATAAATTATCAAGCAGTAAGCGGATAAATACATCTGTGCTTCCCGTATTATTTTATCACCATGAATAATGTGCGATTGTTTATTTTTAAATTTTAAAACGAGTTATCTTTGCACATTGCATGTGCAGATATAGCTCGTGCATTGTTAACCTTTTAAAAATATTTCAACACTAATTTACTTACCGTTTTGAAAGAATATTATCCTAGAATGCTTACGTGCTTTGTAAAGGAGCAAAACCGATGATTTAACGAAGAACTTAAAAGGTTAACTTGCACAATATTTAAATAAAAAGGTAGTTATTTATCAGAAATGTTAATAAATAAATATTTCTTGGTTTTTTATCATTTCGTCCTTGGGCCTTTTGCAAATCGTTTGTGTGTAGAAAACAAGGGTTTTCTATACACAAACAACTTGCTTACAAGTTATAGTACAAGTACACATAGGTGACATCAAAAACAAGCCTCTGAATTTGATGTCAACAGCATAACCAGAACAAAGATACCAACCAACGGGAACTAATCATTATCGCGTAATAACAACCAGTAACTGCCTAAATAATTTACGAGCGAGATGTCCCGTCCTTGCCATCTCACAATGTTGCATCAATACTTTATAGATCAGACGATTCGCATTCACTCAATAGATAGTTTCGTGGTTTATTGCGCGTAGAATAGGCCAGCTCGGCGTGTTACCGTGTAGAAGCCGAATGGATGTTTAGTTGGTTTTTGCACAGTTTGTATTCACCTTTGTGGTTTTAGAAGTCACGTTCGTGTGGGAGTACCGTTTGTTTTAATCTCCCGAATACGTCATCAATGAGAATCGTGATCAGAACAATGAGGCATACAATGAGTTGCTTGGTACAGGGATGTTTACTGATTATTCTTTTCGCTGGTAGACAGTTAGGCTTTGCATTCACTCTGTTTCTTTGAGTATACTTATCCTTAGTCTAATACTTATATTTTCATATTCAGGTGTACATAAAATCCTGTCCGTTACTTTGACTATACATATCCTCATCTATAAAATATTATCTATCTTCTTTCCTGTTTGGGGGGCGTTGACTTACAACAACGCTGCCAGCCTGTTCACTTTAAACATACAGCCGGATTTAACTCCGTGCTCGTACCAACGCATAGTGAGATATGCAAGATGTCGCAGAACTGATGGCTGTTTGAGCAGACGAGTTCTAGAGTGGAGACCGCGTCTTGGCAAGCGTAGCGTAGGAAGCCTGAGGCCCGATAGACCGACTGGCGAAAGGTCGCTGGCGGAGGCTGGTGTGAAGAGAGGTCTTGCGTTGTGTTTGTTCAAAATTCTCTCCCTATTCCTCATCCCCCTTCCTATTAAGGTAGTCGTGGGTTCCATGCGTGGCAATATTTAACCATCACGGAAACGTCTTATCGTTTGCCTGGCAATTTAATAAAAAATGGTGTTTAAAATGCGACATTTTGAATTTTTATACTTAATTAGGTACCCAGTGACACTGGCGCTATGATGACAAATCTAATGACATGTCACATGTTAAAATCCGTCAATCCGTTAAGGCAGCACGGAACATAGAAATTTACATTCATACATACACTTGAAAAACATAACCCTCCTTTGGCAGTCGGGTAAAAAAAGGAGACGCGCGCAACATTCTTCGAATATTGTGAGCAATTTAATAGACGTATTCAAAAGTTGTGATTGATATTTGAAACCTTACCTTGCATTCCCTGAACACTATAGCTCTAACCCAGGCTTGGTGCAAGGAGTACCGTCCGCACCAGCGCTAGTATGCATAGAACTGCGCCCGAGCGGTCTGCAGTTGAGAGTGCACGGCGAATCACCTGGTAAAATAAAAGATAGTCATCACACAGTCTATACTAGCCTTATTTATTATAATTAGACACAAACAATATCAATATAACATTGACAGCAATACATACAATAGACAAATATAAATCAAACAGTTAACAACTAAAATAAGTAACAAACATGTCAAAAAAACAATATATTCAAAATCTAAAACAAATAATAAATTTGTGACTATTATTTTATTGTTTTATTGTTTATTAATGTTTAAACTGCACAAGCTATATATTATTTTAATTATGTAGATAATTTTAATCATGTGACGAAATATGTCTGACTGAATTTTTGGAAAATTGGCATGCAGGTAAATGGCACGACTACGTCATGTATGATCCGCGAGATTGATTAAATCTATCCCCAAGGGATAAAATAGGAATGAAAGTAATGTATAACTTTGTCAATTTTAAACCGAACAGGCTGAGACTTTGCATGCATAAAGCTACTATGACGTGTGCATCCCCATGATTTTTATAAAATCCATCCCTAAGGGGATAAAATAGGAATGTAAAATACATCATAACGCGAGCGAAGCCGAGGGCAACAGCTGGTAAGTATTATAAAATAACATAGCATGCAAAGTTTAGCATAGTTCTATTATTTATATATAGTTATAGTAATATGTAAACAAATACTGCAAATCGTACAACGTACAAAGTTATCCATTAATTTAATGAATTACACAAACAACATATTTATTGCCTGACAAGTGGAAAAACTGTAATATGTAATCAACTACAAATTAATTCTCTTATTAATTACAAAGCTATCCAATACATTATAAATGATTGAATTACTGTATTATTAATGTTATTGTAACATATAACGACGTGGTAGTCACAAGAATATTCCTATTCAACCTATCGCAGTCCACTGCTGGACATAGGTCTCCCCCATTTCGCGCCAGATATCCCGGTCCTCCGCTTTCCTCATCCAGCCTCCACCAGCGACCTTTCGCAAGTCGTCGGTCCATCGGGCCGGAGGGCGTCCTACGCTACGCTTGCCGAGACGCGGTCTCCACTCCAGAACTCGTCTGCTCCAACGGCCATCGGTTCTGCGACATACGTGACCAGCCCACTGCCACTTCAACTTGCTGATCCGGCGGGCTATGTCGGTAACTTTAGTTCTCTTACGGATTAAATCATTTCTGATCTTATCCCTAAGAGAGACCCCGAGCATAGCTCGCTCCATTGCGCGTTGAGTGACTTTGAACTTGTGAACCAATCCCGCAGTCAGTGTCCATGTCTCAGCTGCGTATGTAAGTACGGGTAGGACGCATTGCTCAAAGACTTTTGTCTTTAAGCATTGCGGAATCGTCGACGTGAAGACCTGACGTAACTTGCCGAATGCCGCCCAGCCCAACTGAATCCTCCTACTAGCTTCCCTCTCGAAATTGTCCGGCCAAGTTGGATGGTTTGGCCCAAGTAAACGTATTCTTGCACAACTTCGAGAAGGATGCCATCGACGCATATCGGTTGTGGCATGACATGGTCATTGAACATGACTTTCGTCTTGTCCAAATTCATGCCAAGCCCAACTCGTCGGGAGGATTCATTTAGGCTATTCAACATCTCAGCAAGCTCTTCCGATGACTCTGCAACGATGACGATATCGTCAGCAAAGCGCAGATGAGAAATATACTCTCCATTGACGTTGACGCCTCGTTCAGACCAGTCCAGGGTCTTGAAGACATCCTCCAATGCGTTTGTAAACAGTTTCGGGATATAACATCCCCTGTCTCACACCACGACGCAATTGGATGGTCTTGTCCGCTGGTCTTGGATCTGAACGGTCATCGTCGCTGCGTTGGAGAGACACTTCATCACCTCGATATATCGCCAGTCGATACCGCATCGCTGCAGAGCCTCCAGAACAGCCCAGGTTTCAATGGAGTCGAAGGCTTTCTCGTAGTCCACAAATGCCATACACAGCGGCTGGTTATACTCTTCGGTCTTCTGTATAAGCTGCCGAACAGTATGGATGTGGTCCACGGTGCTGTAGCCTTTTCGAAACCCAGCCTGCTCCGGTGGTTGGAATTCGTCGAGTCTTATGGCGAGACGGTTCGCTACAACTCTGGAAAACAACTTATAGACGTGGCTCAGAAGCGCTATCGGTCTATAATTCTTCAAGAGAGTTTTATCACCCTTCTTGAAGAATAAGACGACGACGCTTCTGGACCACGCCTCCGGTGTAGTTCCCTGGTGGATGACGGCATTAAAGAGCTCAACTAATGCCCTAAGACGGGTTGTCCACCGGCTTTTAGGAGCTCTGTCGTAATACCGTCATCCCGGGGCCTTCCCATTCTAAGTTGCTCCAGTGCTGCACTAATCTCGCTAACGTCAATATCCGGGATATCTTGCGTACAATGGCGCCTTAGTGGGGCACGTGGATCTTCGGTGTCCTCGGTCTGTGGCTGATGAGCGCTCGATGAATACAGTCGTCCATAGAATTTCTCAACCTCTTCCAGGATCTGTGGGCGAGTCGCGACAATTGCCCATCTGCTGTCTTAAGCTCACCAGATGGCTCCTCCCAAGTGGTTTTTGGAAAACTTTGGGACCCCTGTTGCGCTCAATAAGGTCCTTGATGAACCTTGTATTGAAACAGCGGAGGTCCCTGCGAACGAGTTTTCGTATCCGCTTGGAGAGAGCCTGATATTCGGCGAGCAACAGCAGCAGATGGCATCTCGCGTCTCAGCCTCATCAAATCCAGGGTTTCGGGAGAAAGTTTGGACGACTTCGCTCGTTTCATCGGCGGGAAATGCCTGCGACCCAGTTACACACCGTCTTCACCACGTTGTCGGTTATCTCATCCACGTCGCCAGTGGTTTCCAGCAAGTCGAATCGATTTTGAAGTTCCAATTGGAACTGTTCGGACCCATAGTGTATTTGGAGCGGCGTAGGTCTGAGAGTAGATTTTATTAAGCGAGACCTTTCGGTCTGAAAACATATATTTAAAGTGCCTCGGACAAGTCGGTGATCACTGCCGGTTTTAAACCTGTTGACCACTGAGACATCTTTAAATATATGTCGCTTATCCGCCATAATAAAATCTATCTCGTTCCTTGTCACAGTGTTCGGGCTCTGCCAGGTCCATCTTCTCTGAGGCTTCTTCTTGAAGAAAGAATTCATCAAGAAGCCCCTCCATTTCGAGAAGTTGACCAGCATCTGCCCCCTGTGATTCCTGCGCCCCAATCCATGAAGTCCGATTTCGATTCGCCGCGTTCTTGTACTCACACTTTAGCGTTGAAAGTCCCCCATAACAACATTGTAGAAGGTCGAAGTTGTACCATGTATGGCTCTGGAGATATCCTCATACATGAAAATGAAAATGAAAATGAAAAGTGTTTATTCAGTTTAGGTCCTTAAAGAACACTATGAGATGTCAAATGAAGCTACCACTGGTTCGGAGTAGTTTTCCACTGAGGAGAAACCACAAGAAACTCAGTAGATTACTCTTTAAAAAAAAATTGTGTTGAATAACAGATTCATTGTAATCAAATAATTATATAAAGAAATAATATATTTCAATTTTATCGGATTTATGTATTGGTATAATCTACAAAAGTACTATATAAGCAGTTAAGTATTAATATAAATTTAAATAGATGACAACAAAAAAAAACAAAAGTAGTGCAGGCGTGGAAATCAAACATGTCCATGAGTTTTTATCATTTATATAATCTTCAACACTATAGTAAGCTTTTTTATAAAAGACTTTACAGAAGACTTAAACTTATGCAGGGTAAATCAATTACATTTTTGGTAGCTTATTAAATAATTTTTAATGCTAATCCCACAAAATGAGTTCCCAACCTTATGCAATCTAGATTTGGAACGGCAAGTTTGTGTTGTTCCTAGTGTTCAAACTAATGATTATCTGACTTTTTTGAAAAATACATGTAAATTTTTGTGTACATAGATGACGCAGTCAGAATGTACTGAGACGGTAATGTTAAAATATTATTTGTTTAAATAATTCCCTTAGTGAGTCACGTAGTTAAGGCCGTATATGGCACGGATGGATCTTTCTGCAATACAAAAATTTTTGTAGATCAGCAGCAGACCCCACAAAAGTAGACCATAAGACATCACGCTGTGAAAATAGCTAAAAATACACAAGTCTTGCAGTCTCAATATCAGTGAGACTTCTTATCTTCCTTACAGCATATGCAGCGGAACTAAGCCTTCCTGCCACAAGCCGCAATATGGGGACCCCACTGCAATTTTGCGTCTAATTTATACCCAGGAAAACGGTTGAATATTACTTCCATGGTCCTTCATCCAAAGTGATGAAAGTATTCTACTGCCTTACATTAGCATTGTGAACTTAATACATTTGGTTTTCTTAGAGTTAAGAAGTAAATTATTGGTCGCTAAACCAATGTAATACCGAGAAAGATGTAGTATTTACATCGTCAAAAGTTTCTTTTTGTCTATCCACGTTAAAATATAAGAGATGTATCATCAGCAAAAAATACAGTTTCACATAGGTTTTGAGTATAATAAGGTAGATCATTTATATAAATTAAAAATAATAAAGGTCCAATATTGAGCCCTGGAACGCCCATCAATAAAAGGCTCCGCTGGAACTTGTTTCTCCGACATGTACGTTTTGGACTCTATTCGTTAAATATGATTGTATTAAATTAAGAGCGTCCTTATCGACACCGTAATGCTTCAACTTCATGAGGAGATATGATGGTAACGCAATCGAATGCCTTCGATAGATCGCAGAATATTCCTATAGCATCTTGCTTATTTTCCCACGCCTCAAAAATATGTTTCATTAGCATGGCTTCAACCTCTTCGTCAGAGTGTGACGAGGTCGGCGCATATACCTGTACCACCTTCAGGGAGTACCTGTCGGTGAGTTTAAGTACAAGGTATGCTACCCAGTTCGACACACTACTGATTTCCACAACGTTGCTGACAAGAGACTTGTGAACGAGAAAACCAACACCACCTTGGGAAACCCTATCACCTTCTCAGTAGAGAGCAAGTGTCCAGAGTCCAGGGTCATCGTGTCCTCTCCCTCTCTTCGGACTTCAGATAAACCCAGTATGCTCCAGTTAATACGACTTAGCTCTTCTTCTAATTCGGAGAGGTGATGGTCCAGCGCATCGTACGCCCATTGTACGTAGCCAGTGACAGTTGTTGTAGCAGCCTACCGTAACCGGGATTCTTCGCACCCCCGCCCCACCGTGACCGCGACCGCTGCCGTGGTCGGGAATAGTGGGGCTGCCGGAACGGGGGCCGATTCTTTGTGGCGCTTCTCATTGAGGGGTAAATGCCCGTAGTCACCACGCTGGCAAGCGGGTTGTGACCGCAGTGTGAACCAGTACGCAGGATGGCGCTGCTGCCCACCATCCGGTATAAATCCCTTAGTCCGCTCCTACGACACCCTCGGGAAGAGTAGGGGTGGGGACACATGTATTCTATTCTGCCGTCCCCACACGGCAAGAAGAATATTACTTACTCGTATTTTACTTATTTTACAATCAGTCTGACAAATCTACGTGACCTTTTTCTTAGTTAACAATTTACAAAGCTGATCTAGAATCACTTGATTTTGTACGATAATTCAGAATTGTTCGCAAAATATTAAATTTATTCGACTGTTGCTTTTCGTTTAAGTAGAACTTATCCCTGTTCGTCATCAACTCCAGCTGATTATATGTAAAAAAAGACAAAGAAGGAAATATTATTTTCAGGCAGTTTTGTTTTTTTTTATCGTATTGTTCCTTTAAATAATGTGTAGAATAGGTTTTAGTTTAAAAAGTGTTGTGCAAAATACCTTAATATTACTTTAAATAACGACAGCAACCTACACAGTTATACTACTTTAGATTTATCTGTGGTACTAATAATAATGAGCGACACTAAATACTTACTATCAGAAGAGACTATTTTCTGGCTTATTTCATTATTTATATAAAAAGAAAGAAAACCCACAAATATGGCCACAAATATTTACAATACAATTACTGGAGAGAAAAAAAGATACAAATAGAGTGTGACAAAAACAAAATGTATATACAAAACTTACCATCAATATATGGCACCCATGTATAGAACCGTCCCCGAAATGGCCGTTTGTCGTATATGGCGCACTGTTCCGCCCTTACATCAACATCGCCTTTCGGACATGGCTAGAAATAAAAAAATACCGTGAGCGATTCATGTTATATTGACCTGAAAATAAGAAACACCACTGCAAACATTATATAGTAATGAAGCAACTAAAGTATAATATTTTTTATATTTTATCAAAGATTCTTTTAAAAACTACTTCCACAGATTCTACCTCCCACACATCAATTGACCTTTCATTAAGAAGCCTTTTTAACATATTATTTTTATAGTGTGTCTGTAAGATACTTGAAGCAGCAATTAAGACTTCTTGAAAGAATGTGGTCACAAAATAAATTACAGTTACGATAAGCATCGGCTAGTGTACAATCCCGTGGATCGAATTTACCTTATATATTGAGTTACCTAAATAAACCAGTCAGGTCCTGAAGCCATGTAGAAACTTTTACATCAGAGTTGGACTTTTTCTTTATTAATCTGACGACTTATTCAAAACGAAGAAGAAAAAAGAAAGAGTTAAAGAAAATCGTTCTTTACAAAAAAGAAATAATAAAAAAAATATCAATTAGTTTTTTTAAAAAAATGTTCTTTAGTTATAAAATGTAATGAAAAGTTAAGTATTATTATAACATTTGAAAACTAAGAAGACTTATACAGCTTTCCATAAGTATGTTCCTAAAGTGGTCCAACCGCAAATCAGTCCTCATAGGTACTAGCACTTTCTAGGCATTGTTGGAGACTAGGTAATCTTTGATTGCGTGGTTTGACGCCTGCGCATCTGCAATCACAGTCTTCATACTTTATATATATTAAAGTACGTACACAAACCATCACCAACCTATATGACGAGAAATATACAAGTAATAATATTATACAAGTTGCTGGAGTGACCAGAAGGCCGCCATGGCTCACGCACAATGGTCCACTGCACGGACTAAGTGCGGAAACCGAATCCCCTAACATAGAACATTATACAAGTTTTCAGAGAATATTTTTATATACTACTATAATACTGTCTCTTCATTCAGGTGTTACCTCCATGTAGCTAACGGGTTTTATTTATGACGGCTTGCTCTTGAGCACAGACTATCCTAGTGAAAGAGCCGTGCTCTAAGAAGCTTGCCCAGAAAAAGCCTATTCGCTCGTTTTTTGAAGCCACGGGGTTGTATGTGGCCGGAAACACAGACACAGGCAGGTCATTCCATTAATTTTCAGTACGCATATGGTTATGGCTAATATGTGGGTACTGGACTAACGCGGCGGTTTACGGTTCGAAGACTCGAAATGCTAAAAATCATTAGTGGAGGTCTTCATCCTGTCGAGAACATTATATGGTTATAATAGAAGTATACTCACAGCTGTATTGCATTCGTGGTATCTTCTGGCTACACCGAGGCAGTCCCCATGTATCTGTCTAGTTACTCGTACAGTTATAATGGGCGGTGGAAGGGTTCCGTTAGCGGCGTTATTTCTTGGCCTGTAACAAAAATGGTATCGTTAACTTCGTAACTTTTTGCCCGACTACCGAAGGAAGGTTTTGTTTTGTATGTATGTAGATTTCTATGTTCCCTACTGCAGTCTAATTTGGTTATCGAATTTTAACATATGAGGAGTTTATTATCTTCATAGCGCAAGGGTCACTGGGTACATTGAGTTTAAAAAAATATTTTAGAAGGTTTGAAAAAAAAGGCCGTAGGTCCCGATTATCAATATAGCAGTTGTAACACATTAGATACCATATGGCAGTTTTGTAACTCTGCCACCAGGTTCCTTCTGAGAGTTCATAAATTTGAGTTCCTATTCGGAGAAGGAGAATCAAGTACTGAAATTGTTGGGTATAAGAAACCAATGGCAATGCCAAAAAAATCAATTACTATCTACAGTGAATAAAGGTTCAAGATAAAGACTGCATCTTTCGTCAGCAGGCTTGTCACTTGATATCAGGTTAGTGAACTGATTAACTTTACGATGGTATATAAATATTATTAAAGAATTATTTTGTAAAATTCCACTTGAATTGTCATTCCTAAAATCATCATCATCAGCTCATTAAACGTCCCCACCGAGGGGCACGAGCCGACCCGTATAGGGTGATTAGGCCTTAGTCGTCCACGCGGGCCCAGTGCGGGTTGGACGACTTCACACACAACCTTGAATCTCTTCGCAGGCGTGCATGAAGGTTTCCTCACGTTTTCCTTCACGTAAGAGCGTCGGAAAACGCACATATATTTTCGAAAATTCGAAAACACATTGGTACGTGCCGGGATTTGAACCTCAGCCCTCCCGGTAGGAAGGCGACAGTCCACACCATTGAGCCACCGACGCTCAAAGGTGATTCCTAAAATACATGACGTTATCTCTGGGAAATGGATAAAATATACCTATACGTGTCTGTATTGACAATCTACTTCATATATTTTAATAGTAATAAAAATTATGTAAGTAACAATACGTAGAGGTTTTAAAGTCATTAAAGCATAAGGGGTTAGTCACATAACAGGACTTTGACATAACGTGGCTTTGAATAATTATATCCAAGGCACCGATCGGTTCCACTCGATGGTTAAACTTGAACCGTTTATCACAAACTATTTATTGATAAGTCTCGTCTCTGGCGCCGCTTGTGACTAAGTATACGTAAGTTCAGGTTATAATTAAAGATCATAATTATAGATTGACCTCGTAAGGCCTAATAGCTAATCAATCAGTAGGCTTGTTATTAGCATAATTTAGTAGTTAACTTAAAATTGTTGTGCTTAAACTGCTTGGGATTATTCAGACCTAATTTAGTAATCTGATTTTTATTAATGCTTTGCTTATTTTAATAACAATTAGTCTTATCTTAAACCATTTGCAATCTTCTGCTGACGTAGCTTTTTTGCCCTTGAAATGTAAGGTTTAGGTGGATTAATTGTAAATATTAAGGTTAAGTTACAACCAAAACTAAACAATACCAAAATTTCCAAATATATAGATATTGTTAAAATTTGAAAAAATGAACTTTTCACATAAATAATCATCATAATCAGCTCATAACGTCCTCGACGAGCTTACACGTGAGACCCTACCCTAGGGAGATGCTGCACCTTCACAATTCAATCAGCTACCGACGATCAATAATATTAACGATCAAAGTATATACTGCTTTCATCTCTTTTTTTGTTTTTTTAGTACGATTTACACATAAAGCTTATGATGAACCTTATATTTGTTTAATTGTGTTTGAAAATAATACAACCTAACATAATAATTATTTATTCGGATATTTCATATTTGACATAGCAGACGGCATATCTCCGAAAGCTATAAATTCTCATAGATCGTTCTCGTACAACAAAAGTCTAGCTACAAGATAATCAAACAGCAACGAATTAATCATCCACATTACCATTTACACTTTAATCGACACCGAAAGCTTCAAAATTCCCTTTGTGCCTTAAGTGCTCTTTTTAACCGTTCCACCCAACAAATGACTTACAGCCATAACTCATATGCGCTTTATTGCCCGCCTAATGAAATGTGTACTGCCTATAACCACTAAGGCTCATGACAAATGACGCTGGTCCTAATTTGTCGAGGATGTTACACGCTCCGTATCAGCAGGATACTCCGACAAGCCTTTAATGAGGGTATGTTTTTCGTATACTGATATAATTTATTTGGACACTATATTGAGTTGTTAATGGAAGCCATGTAAGACGCAATAAAATGGTTTATGACGAGTCATGATGTAGAACTACGCACAGAGGTGATGGAGCCAAGACCATTGATAATAATAACGACTTTAGAAATTGTATATGAGTACGTAAGTAAAAAGGCAAATGTACATGTAGGTATATATGTATATTTTTTTATAAAATTTAATGGATAGTGTAACGTACATTTTCAAAATTAAATCGGACTGAGTTTAAGATTTTTGCAATTGAACTAGCGGGTATCTAAATTATAAAAGACAGCAAGTTTGGAAAATTAAGTTAGGTAACTCAAGTACGCAATATTTTCAGAAATTTGAATCAGGTTCAATAAATATGATAAACATAACGGCAACAATTAAAATTAATTATAAAGCTTATACAGCTGAATGTGAAAAAATTAATAGAAGTTACATTTAACTTTTTAAAATGACATTATTATACTGGAATATAAAAAAGTTGGGCAGACTTTTAATGGCAAAAATCATCAAATACTGTTCGCCAATTTGCCGAGTAGAGTCAAATTAAATGGCTGCGATAAATAACATAGAACTTGGCCCACGCTTACCCATTTATATTCTTGATAGGGTATAATAAAATCGAATTGCTATTTGATGCCACAAATGCTTCAACTGTGAAAGATAGTGTTTGTAAAACAGGCGTCATAAATAAATGTGTAAACCTGTTATCTTTAATAGCTGTAGATTCGCAATTAAGTTCGATTATTATTGCAAATAGATCGTATATTAAAGATAAATCGTTTCAGATAAATATATAGACAGATCTGTGCGACTAAGGTACTTTCATTATATCATTAATGACAAAACTCGAAATTTTGTACATATGGTTTGATTTAATTAGAGGTTGCTGAAACATGAACTTAACTGAAACAGTAAATTATTATTGCAAGAACGTACATGAGTACAGTAGGTATTTATATTATTTGTAGTACTATGTAGTATACCAAAATCCGAAGAATACCACTTATCGTACTACTGCCACTGTGTTATTCGTACTAGGTAATAGGAAATTGAATAGAGATAACCGTTTATATGTTACCTCATATTCTTTAATTAGTGTTGTAAGGGATCGATTTAATAGTTTTGTGTGATGTATTTAATTATATTTTAATAAATATTTTATTTAATTATTTATATTATTCTACTCATTAGCTTTAGATTAAGCTATTTAGTATACCCTACCAGAGTATTGTATCTAACCATCACATTTGTATAAAACTGTGGCTGTGTCAACAAAACGCACTAGCGGATACACCATAGAGCTCTCATATAAATATTTATTTACTTATAATTAAAAAAGATAATAGGGACTGGTAAAACGAGTTGCAATTTAAGGAACTATAAAGCTTCTGAAAGTAAAGTAAGTCACTGCGGAGATTATCTTTGTGAATTGCTAACGGTGATGCCAATCTAGGCTTGTTTCCAGCCATGTTCACATTCTCGGCACATAATACGAACTCTACTACCCATAACAAATCTAGTGTCATCATTAATAACAATAAAGTGATCCACAGTACCGTTATAGAAGGGCTAACGATCATGAGAAACGTAAGGGAAATCATAGGTCTATTGAACTTTAGGTACTATTTCTGTTATTTGATCATATTTTGACTAGTTGGATATTAGCGATTCTGAGTTGAAGTTTGGTAACTTCAAAATGTATAGCTATAATTAATTAATTGATGAGTAAAATTATTACCTGTCTTGGAAAAACAAAATGAAATACTTATATAGGCATAATTACAATTGATCAGATTACTGCTTGATCCCTTAATACGGTAGCACAAATACTAGTGAAAGTTACTTAAACCATTGCAGACTGATTCACCTATTATACAAAAAAGATAGCCCACATCTGTGCTTTGAATCGCACGTATAGCCATCATCATCATCAGCTCTTTAAACATCCCCACCGAGGGGCAAAGCATACCCGTATAGTGGCCGACTTCACGCGCAGCCTTTGAATCTCGTATACCAACTCGATAACTAATAAGTATAAAACTTTTAATACTGGTGGCTTTCCCAAAACCATATCCTTCGGCAAAAAAAAAGCTTTCAATGAAAAATGGTAAAGAGCTCTGCGTGTATAAATACGTTGTGCAAATGACGGCCCTGAAACTTTTAAACTCCTCAACGATATTGATAGATATTAGGGAGTTTAAGAAAATATCAGATCAGGCATACAGGGACGTGTTGGCACGCAAGCATTATAAAGCGAGATGTAATTTGGTTAAATAAATATGAATACAGGAAGACAGATCATTTGTCTAGTGATCCGAGACACAGGCTATATTACTATAGGATCTGGAGACTGTTTTCAAGCTGAAGATTAAATCAGTCAGTGAAATTTCTGGATGACTTAACATAAGTACATTAGTAAGCAACATCTCTCTATAGGTGATGGTAGTTTCTTGCTATTAAGCTTTGACTACAATATTATTTCATAAAATATTTTCGTCAGCGATAACCCTGAATTTGTACCAAAGCTCAACTATTAACGTACAAATGAATGCGCTGAAGATAATCGGCGGTCCAAGGATCAGGATTAATACGGCCAGATAGAGAATGCTCTTACATAGATAAATAACTAATCAGAACGCCGTCGCTCTTAATTAGTCCGGTTGCCGGCGGTTTCCTATCTACGTGTACATACAAATCGTCAATGTTATTTTTATCTGTAAGAGAAACTACCGTGATTATGGCAGGAGTTATGTTGGTCGGACCGACTAGTCCAATCGGTTGCCTGGGTTTAAGGTAAACTCTGCATGATTTCTATAATAATAACATAATAATCATTATATGAGTGAGTAGTACTTGTAGTAATAATAATGATAAAGTTTTATTTCATAAGTTTAGGAACACTTATATTTAGTCAACGTTGTTAGATGTTATTATCTTCTTAGGATGCAGACTGTTTCACAGACATACTTGTGTAATATTATTATTTTTAGGACGTCCAATGTGATTTTTAACCCTTTAACCGCACTGACGGATATATCCGACAGAAACAATTAGTTTTCTATTGTGTATTCCGAAGAGTTAAAAGATTTGTAAAAAAACTTTATCCAAGATTCATCCTAATAAAAATGTTGGAAGCTTGATCGCGCATGATGCGAATTTATTCCTCATTTTTCTGTTTTCGCTTGTTAGAACATTGCAGGCTGTCTGCAACGAAGAATTATTGTATACTATAGATTGCAGTTCGCATCGTCGGTCCCACTATCAAAATGGCGGGCGCTACTGAAAACCATGATGCCGTAAAGCGATCTAGACATTTTGACATCAGAATTGGTCTGATTCATCAATTTGGCTTTCCTCGATAAGAAAATAAACAACGACGAGGTGGTCAAAAATATATTGAAAATCACCAAGTAATTTCCAGGTTATTACCGCAGGCGCGTCAATCAGAATGCAATCAATGCATTTAACAATAACAGCTAGTTACAAGACACGCTCGCCGTTACCGAGCGGCCATCTTTGACCTCTGACATCACTCTTTACACTGGCCACAATATTTTACTTGGATGCTGTAGTAACTGAGGGCTTGGACAGGTGTTAAAGTTGTATTTTCTATGTTAAAACCTTTATTATTGATTAGCTTGCTCTTTTCAAGCTATAGCAGTCCATTACTAAACATAGGTTATCCCCATTTTATGACAGATATCCCGCTCTTACACTGTTTTCATTCAGCGTCCACCAAAGACTTCTCGCAAGTCATGGGTTCGTTAGACCGGAAGCGTCCTACATGATCAGGACTTAAGCTATTACATGAAAGTTGTCATCAAGATAAGATAAATCCAGCGAAGAATATCTTAATACTTACGGTAAAATAATAGCTGAATTGATTGATTTTTAAAATCATTGGCATTTTTATGCAACGGATATAAGATTTACATTGTTGTCTATTTTGAATGTTGGTTTTAGTACCAATTTTTTTACAATTTTTTAATGAAATACCAATTAATAACTGTGTAGAAGTAGTATACACCATTAAATTATAATGAATCCCTACTTATGATTCGGACATGACCATCGTCTAAAATTTTATCGCCTATCAAATACATAGCAATTACCAAATTAACATGACTAGTGAAAGTATGGAAGTCACTTTTAATATTATTACACCAAACATACGCTCTAAAGTCGATAAATCATCGGAATCCCGTTAATCTTTAGCTATATTAAACGCATCGTTACATCGAAGTCAGTATGTCGCAAGGTGTAAAGAGGCCTTGAGCAAATCGCTTTAATGGCCGTATAAACGATTGGCGTTTACAATTTTCGCTTTATATTAAGAAAGTACAATGTAGCATGCTGTTGGGAGTTATTAACGACGCCTTGAAGCGGCGAACACGATGTTAAATGCTATTTTGAGGTACATAAAATTGTAATGAAAACATTATAACTTGATCAATCGTCGACCTCTTAGCTTAAGTACCTACTAGATAAAAGATTTGGTGTGGCACAACAATTAAGTTACTCATATCTTAGACAAAATTCCCGGTCAAGTGTATTTAGAAGGACTATTAAATATCGACCATTTATGAGCGTCGGTGGTTCGTTGGTGTGAACTGTAAGTTGCCATCCAATCTGGAGGGTGCAGGTTCAGCTCCCGCCAGGTACCAAAGCATTTTCTGAATTATATGTACGTTTATCCGACGCTCTTACGGTGAAGAAAAACATCCTGAGGAAACCTGCTGAAAGTTTGTGCGTGAAGTAGGCCAATCCACACGGGATCCGCGTGGACGACTAAGGCTTATGCGTCCTTTATGGGTAGACTCGTGCCCACAGATTTTAGAATGTATTCTTAAATCTGTGCTCGTGCCCCTCTGTGGTGACGTATATTGAGCTGATGATGATGAATTAATATCTTAGCTAAGTTTTGTATATGGCTTAATGTTAGTAACACAAATATCGTTGACTACAAGACCAATCCTATATATATACATACCAGTGTAAGTTTTAAGCCTTCTCACTCAGAACGGCCATGGGATATTTACTCTCTCAGTGTCCTCTTTAGTTTTTGTTGCAGACTCTTTTACTATCTCATTTTACTATATAATCTATAATTATAAATAACGTATGAATCAGTTTACTCAAGTTTAACTGAATACCCGATATTCATAATACATTTTAGACTTTCTCTCTTCATACTATCGCAGATTACTGCTGGACATAGGTTACCCCCATTTTGTGCTGAATATCTTGGTTCTTTGTATCATATTAATATTATATTTATAGCAAAACCATGGTGCGGCATTTATCTGGAAGACTATTGTAATATATAATGTAAGATAAATAAATAATAAATATCCACTGACATAACACAGCGCCATCTAGCCCCAAACTATGCATTAGCCAGTTATATAACTAAACAATAGCTAAACATGTTATGTACTATTTTATTAACACATACATATTATACATAAAAGACCCAGGTCAAAGCAAACAGACGTGTTTATGCACACAATATTGTATTTTTTTTTGCGTATTGCCCGGAGATCAAACCAGAACCCTTGATGTAGGTGCCGACGTCTCAACCATTACATCAAATGGGTCGACTTAGTTTACTTATTTTTTAATGGAGAACCAGCTGACGTGATTGTGTAGTAGCTTCACTGAGCATTTAGTATGCCATAAAAGCACTTTCACTGTTTTAGTATCCATCAACCGCTAATTGAGTTTATTGATCATCAATTAGCATACGTCATAGATGATAAAATGACGCCATTTTTGGCGCCATAATTCATGAGATCCACAATTTTTGGCGCGAATAGGCGCCTAAAGTGTTTAGCATCTATTCGTTATTTAATTAGCATAAGCAAAGAGCGGAACGTTGTTTAATAATACATTTGAAATCAACATTACACATATTAGTTAGGTGGCAATCGCTATATCGAATAACTTTTTAAGGATTCAAATTTTCCAGTCCGGTATTTGATTTGTAAAACCATATAAAAATTTACCCATAATATCAATTATTTTAGTGATTACAATTTAGTGAGCGTCGGTAGCTCACTGGATGCGGGATGCAGGTTCAAATCCCGCCACGTACCAATGTCTTATCGAAATTTTTTTGTGGTGTACGCAGGTTTACTCACAAGGTTTTCCTTCGCCGTAAGAGAGCCGGATAAACGTACACATAACTTCGAAAAGACATTACAGGCTAAATCACTTGATTTTCTGAAACAACGATACATCCGTGTTTTGAAGGGCACTTTAAAACATTTGTCCCTACTAAAATTGTGTCATCGACAGGTTACATTTCTATTTTAAGAAAAAAATCTATATATTTATTTATTTATTTATTAAATAGGTACACCAACAACATAACACACAAAGCATTAAAAGTACACAATTTCCTTACAACTCAGACTAGTATGAGTCAATAACAGGTGTACACAGCATTCACCGATGACAACAGTTAATAATTAATTAAATTACACAAAAACTTAATCACGTCTCTCCGAGATGGTTCAGCAGTTTATGTCTGAACACGTGCAGACTATCGCGGAAGATATCATGTTTGATTCAGAAGCTATTCGTTATAATTAGAACAGATTCGTGATATCGGGTGATGTCGACCTAAGTTAGTTTTGCATGGTTGTGTAAAAAATTTGGATTTATGATATCTAGACATCTGTATGGACATTAAGTTGATGTTAGATAGTAGATGTTGGCATTTTATCCTATTATTCAATAACTTGTGCAGAAATAGCAAGTCTGTAACAGTACGGCGCGTTTTTAACGTTTTCATTTTTGAAAAAGCTAACTATCCTTGTACGGCCGTCGGTAGGTGATACCTGGAGTGATGTATGCTAGGTGTCTGGTGAACGCACGTTGTATACTTCCACCCTTCTGCGATGGTGCGCTGTACACTGGGTTCCAAGCAACACTAGCGTATTCTAGATGGCTGCGAACTAGGCTATTATAAAGTACATTCTTGTTGAGGCTTTTTAAAAATCTTTTGCAGTACGTTTTAAGAAACCGAGCATTTCGCTGCTTTTTTAGTTTTTGCGTCGACGTGATCAGAAATTTTAAATCAGACCTTAAAATAACTCCCAAATCCCGTTTTCATCAACTCTCTGCAGAGGAACGTCATCTAGTGTATAGTTAAAGTTATACTGGTTTTTTTTTTCGGGTTAAACTTATGTATGCAGCATTTACTTGGATTCAACTTCATTCCATTGAGTGCGCACCAGTTAGTAACTCCTTCTAAGTCGGCTTGCATAGATGCAGCGTCCTCTAAATTTTTAATGGTTTTGTATATTTTTAAATCGTCTGCAAACAGAGACATGCTACAATTCTGAATGCAATCACCATGTCGTTTATAAAAATTAAGAAAAGAACAGGGCCGAGATGTGATCCCTGTGGGACACCAGAAGCAGCGAAATAGGTACCTGACTTGAATCCGCTTGTAACTACATATTGTGGCCTTTGTGTAAGATAAGACTCAAACCAATTGAGTAGTGTACCCTCAACCCCATTAAATTTGAGTTTAGCCAACAATATCCTATGGTCTACTGAATCGAATGCACTACTAAAATCAGTGTATATGGTGTCCACTTGCAGTCTCTTGTCAAAAATATTTGTCTTACTATAAAGTACGGCAAATGCAAGCAGTAGCGGTGTTGTTAACCCTATGATCGCCAAAAACGCTATACAGAATCACAAACAATGGATTCCATTGTGTCTGAATTCATGGCGGTTATTTATTATATTTCAGATTCATAGTCACCTAAGGCAAGCACTGACGTTCCTGGACTGCAACCCCACCACCGCAGCTTTTAGAGCAGGCACTCCAGCTGCCCAAAGCTCCATGCGTATAGCCCGATATTTTCTTCATCCTGAAAATTGCAAAACATAATCCCTATTTTATTTTTCTTTGAAGTAAAGAGAGAGTTATTTCAAAATAAAATATTTTTTGACAGGTTTGTTAATTATTCACCACAAGGATAATAATAACTCTCCCTTGTGACTGGAAGGGCTGGTTGGAAACCTGGGTGAAAATGAGCAGTACTTATGTATGGCCACTAATTTGAGTCAGAATTGTGTCATTAATTCTTGGCAAGCAACGGCATGGAGACCACTTATCCCTGAGCTTTGAGCAAATACTAGTAGAGACCTAACATGTGATATCACACTTGTCAGGGATGGCGGGCGCAGGCAGTGTTGACTGAAATAATGACCACGACTGTTATTAATTTTATTGAACACAGCATTTGTCATGGTCAGGAGTATCAACTAACATAACTTGCTCACTCACCTGTATTGATTCTGTAGTAATATTCAGTGCAGTGGTGAACATCGCTAATTGTACAATTACAGCAGCCCTGAAAAGAAAGAATTAATAATTTGTTATAAAATATTTCATACGTCCTTGACAGGACAATAGTAAAACTATTGACAAACGCATGCTCCCGAAATTCAACGATATGGGGCTTTAGGTATAAATAAATATCTACATCCTTCGAATTTGGTTGCACTTAAATGAGCAGGTTGTTGCACGCATAACTTCCTAATCTAACTCATTAATGCTTGGGCGAACTGGGAGAAAATATTTTGCGATAAGTGTCACATTGATGTTTGCAGCAATACAAGATTTTGGTATATTAATATGATTACTGTCATCATTCATCACAGATAACGATCTATATTTTTCGACAAGTTTATTCTTCTTGATTGTACTGTTTTAAAAAAAGAACAACCCCTTAGTACGTAATCAACAATGAAAAACATTACAAAGATTGTGGCACGAGTAGACTTCACTCTAAGCTATAATTTTAACCCATGAAATAAAGCCTCAAAATAAAACAATCACGCCCTGACAAGGCGGCAGAGTTAACAATTGCGATGCCGGTTTAATGTCAGTCAAAGTACTTGCATCACGCCATTACCTCTAGAGACATCTTACTAGCTTGAGGTTGGTAATGAGAACCGGACACTGCCCTAACCTAACTATACGAAGTTAGTGTTTAGATCCGATACTAGTCGTTTAAGTAGGTTCCACGCAATGCCAAAATCGTTGCATTTCTGTGTTGCGGGATGAGGACACTGTAGTTTGCAAAATTACAGGGTATAAAGAGACCGACCATATGTTGTCAAGGATGACAGGCTCAGGGAGGTGTTGACTGAAAACAATGACACCGACTGTTATTAATATCTTCAACACCGCTTTTGTCATAGTCAAGAGTATTACTAACCACCAGGCGGGCGAACTGACCGTTATGTTCACATGAAAAATAAAAGGTAATATTTTACTATAGATCCGTTGATCTATTCGCCATATTGACGACCCATCTGGTGTAATGGTAGAGACTTCGGTTATTACACCAAGGGTTCCAGGTTCCATTGGTGTGCACGAACATGTATGTTTGTATTGGTCTGGGTGTTTTCTATGTATAATATGTATGTTTACAAAAAAGTACATAAGTATGTTTATCCGTTGTTTAGTCAATCTTTCAATCTTTTTTAATATCTTAACAAATAAACAATAGACACCAGTTAGGTCATTCGTAATAGGTATAATGTGATTAATGTAGGTTTGAAAATAAATGTGAAGACTAAATAATATATATTTTTGTACCTCCAGTTTTATCATTACAGCGATTAATCTATCTGATTGAAATGAGATACGAGTACCATAAAATAAAATGTGGGAATCTACATAAAGAACAGTTTTTGCATAGGCAGATAGGTAGATATGTTATAAACGCCATTATATTAATTAGATCCATATTACAGGCTAATGCTGAGTTTGGGGCTAGATGGCGCTGTGTGAATGTCAGTGGATATTTATTACCATAAAGACGATTTTGGCAGAAGACGGAAAGTTTTCTAGAATGAGTACTAAGTGTGGTAAGCTATACTTCGGCACTAAAGGTCCTAGGTCAGGTGTTATATCACAGCCAGCTGTAAGGCGTATAACTCCAAACTGACAGCGTTGTCTGCAGCCGCCATTAAATTCTACTAAGAACAGTTACTTGGGCAAGCAGGACACGAGATAAGGAGAGCCATCGTTTGGGCTGCTCCACAAACAAAGTCTATATCAACACCCCTGATCCTCATCTGACCTGTCAAAGTCCAAAGCCTATATAAAGAGATCGGCCAAGACAATTCATCGCCAGGGGAACCCATTCACTAAGGAGACACAGTTTTTTTTTCTAACTGACTACTGCTGTTGGGATGATGATAGATGGACTTTACAGCTACACCGGGCAATTGGCAGCGCAGATGGATCTCAACCTTGAAATTTACACAACGAACCTAAGAAGTCCCGATCGGAAGGGAGACAAAGGGATTCGGCAAAGTAGCCATCCCACGCCAAAGCTTCTGTCTCTCGCTTTTCGGACCTATGGTCAGAGGCTCGACACACTTGAGAAAACTTTAATGGCTATCAACCTACTAGTATCTCCACAGTGTACAATGGGCAGCAGAAGTAACATTAGATTAAGAAAGTTAATTCACCGTATTAATTAGTTTCTTCCTTCTCGGTTCTAGGTACGACCTGTAGCCTCGATACTTTAATTTATAAACCCACCAAATTGGGTGTGGAATAGAAAGTCTGGTTTAAAATCTCGTTAAAGTCTTTCCTTGATACTAAAAATAAATACCTTATTCCGTAAGTGTTAATTTCGTTTTCCTTATTAAATTATTACAAAAGCGAGGATTGTTACGATGGATTTCAATTGTCACCATATTGCTTAAACTTGCTTGAGTTTATGAAGCACTAACCAAATCCACTTTAGGTAATTCACAAGGCAAACTAACTCTGAAAAGAGAGGCAATGCCTCAATAGGGTTAAGGTAGTTGTAGAATTTTTTACTTTAAGTATGTAACTATAAAACGTAAGTTTTACTTAAGTTATAATAAAAACACCATAATCGTGATGTTGTAATATGAATTAAGATACGATTTTTTTTAAGTTATTTTTTTTAAATAATCTTTTCAATAAGAATGTACGCATCATCACTTACCATCAGGTGAGATGGCGGTCAAATGTCTGCCTATAAAGGATTTAAAAAAAATGTCTCCATCTGTTTAACCCCGTGTAAAATTTTATAGCTCATATTATCTTGTACTTTTTTCCTGTACGATCATCTATCTGAAAGAGATTTTTTTTTTAAATCCTCTGTTTTATAGCAAGCCGTGATCATCAGCTACGAATAATAAAGTAGAATGAGTCACACAAACAACGCGAGGTGCAACCCTGCAGCAGATAACTCGGTTCTCACCGAGTTGCGTAATCTGACAACTCCATTAGACGTTTTGGAGTGGAGATGAGCTAGGGTTGCCAAAACACGTACTTTTAAATTGTCAATCACTAAGGCTTCAATCAGTTTTTTTTCATGGGTAGTCAAACGAGGATACCATATGTATTGCGATATCACTATATCGCCATTCATGAATACTATTTACTCCAAAGAAATGCGTTGCCAACCTTAAAAAATAGAGGGGGAAAAGGAAATATGGGAAAGGGGAAGAGGGAAATTTGGGCTTCCAGTAACTTCGACGAACAAAGTTTCACACCGGGTATCTTTGAAGTTAGATTTCACCCCGGTCAAGTCGGCCCATTCATGCCAAAGCGTGGCTCACCCTCACCAAAAAGCCTCCAGTCCATAATATTGTTATACTTATTTATAGCATTACTCAAAATACCGGTATTTTTTATATATAAGTATATAAAAGACGACGGCCTTCTTCAGCAATATGTCATTCTCGAATTCCTTCAAAAACATATACAAAATAAACCTAAAATACGCAATTATAATTGAGGAACTTATCTCAAGCAAGAGACGGCTGACTTTTTCATATTATTTTAGCACTGGCGTCTGATAAGGCAGCCCTATCTCGCTACATTTTCGTCTAGAAGCGCAAGCAACCATGCTTCGCATTAAAACGACCGTGTATAACACACTAATGAGTGTCTTAAGTGGTTTATTAAGTGCCGATCGCCGTTATTTTTTATGCCAGAATCGAAGATCTTTTGGGACTTGTATGACACTTGTGCATGCCTACTCATAAAAAAATGTTACAAAACATATTCATAATTACGACTTGCGTTTGATGAATGGTTTAATGTCTTAACTAAATTATGAACTCATAGACTTGTTTATTTATTATACACTTTTTCCAGAAGTTATTTTTATGTTTATACATAAAAACGCATGTTTACAATGGACTTTATATAATAAGTGTAGTTTTTCTGGTTTTCACAGACATTCCACAACACAGCACCATCGAGTACTAATTTTTCTATGATACTTGTATATATTTTGTAAATACATATAATACATAGATGATCATTTCTGTTTTTCTGGACAACACAGACATGATCCTATACACAAGTAGTTTAACTGCATTGAGTTTGTACCCAGAACCCCCAGTATCTAAGCCATTACACCACGTGGGCCGTCAAATATGTCTATTGAGACTTCGAAATCTCCATGACACATAGACATTAGTTTTCAGAAAACATCGTGCACACAAAGCTACAAGTTTTCAAATGTTTGTGAAACCCATTACTCATAATATGCATTAATGTATAATCTGTGGTTTATCCAACATTTACTTATTTGCATAGGCGGTTGTCTCTTTACATATCGGTGAGTTTAAACATTCACACAACAAATATTAATTTACGGTGTTTCCTTAAAAAAAATACGCTCTGTATATATTTTTGAACAATTAACTTTAACTTTTTAACCCGTTCTACACACAATAGGAATGCATTTCTTTTTGTCGGATATACCTATCCGTCAGTCCGTTAAAATTATCAGAATTGCCAAACAAATAAAATATACGTGAGCCCATTCTACCTAAAGATTTGTTGTGTAGTTTAGTATTGTATAAAATGCCGTCTCTAAATAGCTGTTGCTACTAATTGTGTTCATTCTTCAAATAATTTAATTTATATGCGTATATTCTGCCCGGATAGGAATCATTCCTATCCTTTATTGAGAATAGGTCCAAATTAAACATTACCTTTAGCTGCAGTGGACTGCAATGTATAGGAAACATCAATACTAAATACTACATGCTTGTATCCAAAGAGGTATCATTTTTTATAAAGTATTACACCTTCGACTTTTCAAAATTATATGACGTTTATCCGACGCTCTTACGGTGAAGGAAAACATCGAGAGGAAACCTGAGCACACCTACAAGAGATTCAAATAGTAATGCGTGAAGTCGGCCAATCCTTACAGGGCCTGTGTGGACGACTAAGGCCTGGTCACTCTTTACGGGTACCTACGCTCGTGCCCCTCGCTGGGGACGTATATGAGCTGATGATGACGCTTTCGACGAGAGAAAAATATTTGAATCATATAATAAAATGTAAATGTACAATTTTAAGTGAATATCTCAAAAGCAAATGGCATTGAAAAGTTAATTTTAATCCTTTGAAAATGTATATTATCCAGTTTGTATTCACCTTTTTTATGTTTAAACGACTTTCAAGTGTAAAAAAGAAACTCGCACAAACTCAACTCAAAACGCAAACTAAATAAGGATCCAGCTACAATCCTAATGATATTTTTCTGAGCTGTCAGAACTTTCCACTCATCAAACCGGCGACTGTACCGTAAGTAAACAACTTACTAATTACGCTGCGTCCATAGAGACACTTGTCCACATTAAATATTTTTATAAGAAGCCGAACGGTAAACTTTTCACAGGATTAGTGTTGCCAGGATTATTCGATATCTTGTACTTTTTTATTGCTAATTGTATTTAAATTGAATAGTCAAAAATATAATGATTTTTAAACATCTATTATAAGTATAAATAAAATGTTTCATTAAATTGTATTACGATAGTAATAGAAACAACAGCAAACACAGTGATATCACTAAATATAAGCAATGAGTGCAATGTTTTTATATTTTAGGCACTCATTTTTAATTTTCCATCATTTATTTGACAATACAAAAGTAGTGTGCTGTCGAATGACTGTAAGTTGGAACTAGCGTATAGTCAAAATGTTTGTGAAAATTTAATGTAAAAGCCTTTTGCATATCTAAAAACTGATCCAGTTGGATTTATTTAGTCTCTAATAGAAAATAGTCCAACTTTATTTTTTGATGGCAACACTAAAAACTACTTGATACTCCTTTGAGAGCAAAGGTAAACACAAATTATACGGTCCATTCAGAGAGATGCGCACGCGCCGTCTCGGGATACGGAATAGGGTCACGATTCAAACGGGACTCCATTAAACTAACAAACATGCGGTGATTGTTGAACTTTACTCGACTGAATGACCGAATAGAAGTTTTTTACTTATTAAATAAAAATGTAATTAAAATAATAATAATGGTTGTAAATATATTATTATATCACACGACCCATTTGCTGGAATACATCAAGGGTCCCGAGCAGTACAAATATTTGTATGTATGAACAATTTAACATGTATGTTTGTATTGGTCAGGATGTTTCTAAAAATAATATTTAGTACCCATACTTCAAGCTTCACGCTTCGCTCGGGGCTAGATGGCGCTGTGTGAATGTCAGTGGATATTTACTATTATTTAACAACTGTTACCATGTACTTATAATCAATTATTGTAATCTCAGGTCGAATGTCGACGTCGTAACATTAGCGCAGGAAGCCTATGTTTCTATGTACATACATATAATTAATGTGTATTTAGCTACCCTAATATTTTAATAACGAGGAAAGTTTTGTTTAGGTCTTGATAGGCCCTTAAACTACTGGACCGATTAGCAAAAATCTTGCACTGTTTGAAAGGTCCACAATCTGCGGATACCAAAGGCTATATTAAATTTTCCAAAAAAGATTAGGATCATTAGTGAAATTCAAAATACCAGTGCCATACTGAGGATAACGCTAGTAATATACATTTGAATAAGTATGTACTTCACTGTTACTAGGGGTATATTCAAAATAAACGTACTTTTATATCCCTTTACAAATTCCGTTCGGTATTTACGATTGACGCAATAATTGAAGAGTAAATTACTTTCTAACAGTACAACATCTTTATTAAGAACATAGAACTTATTCCGAGGGCAGCAAGCAATTTCGCTACTGTCACGGCAGTTATAACAAGTAACTTGGGGCGAAATTCCAGGACTCTGTCTTAGTTGGACGCCTGGGTGACTAAAAAAATGCACAAATTAAAGGGCACTTCATTTGTTAAACTCTAAATGAAATAGTTATTTATTTATAATTAAAATGTAATTATAGATTTAATGATCCCCATAGCCGTACTGTGTGGGAAGGCTTGTTTCTACAGTAAGGCGTTATAAGCTGATAATGATCTCAATAAAATAAATAACAAAGTAGCTACAACACACTACAGCTTTAAAATAAAGAGGAAATGTTCGCAAGTCGGCCAATGCAAGACAAAATTATGAGATGAGGCACAAAATTAAAGCACAAACAAAATTATTAAGTAACCAAGGCGCCAAAGTTCCAGTGAGTCGGTCATGTAATTTCACAACCCATAAGAAGTAGTAATCGTTAGAACAGATGGGAAACATTTTCATATGAAACTTTACAAAAAAAAAGATCATTAGTTTATTAAATAATTAATGAATCTTCATTTATTATTTAATAAACTATTTTCATCTTTTTTCCTTATCTGTTATTTTTTAAATTCGAAATTCAGACTGACAGGGTGTCGCTGTCGACGAATACGTCTGGGAGGACATCATCAACCTTTTTTAAGATAGGTACAATGTAAAATAAACTTGTTTTTTTGCGGCATCCCAGTGAAACATCCTCTTAAACTGCAAGTTTCTAACTGTACGCTATGTTAAATTGTTACTATTCATATCTCGCGCTGAGGCAATAATTGTATGACAACCGTGTTTACTGAACATCTATTTGAATGCACTCTCAATTAAAATGAACATCCAACATTTATAAATAGTTTGTTTACAAACAAATAATGTTAATTGATCCTAAGCGGCGGATTTAGCAAGATAATTGACTACTTCTTGTTCTATGGCACCATAGACTCGGTAATAGACTACGCGATAAATATTTCTGAAAGTCACACTTACCACCTACACCACATTGGTAAGAATTGTTTTGGTCACAACATAATATATCTGTAGGCATTAGATTAACAACTTAATAAAACGTATAAGTAATTACACATTATTATAAATTAAATTATAAGGTAAAGGACATATCTATGTACAGATGTTGTAGCCAGTACAAGGATAAAGGATTTTTATTAAAAACAGTGTAAGTGAGATGTATTTATACAGAAGATTGTTTATAAACAAGATCATAACTTGCATTTACAAAACAATGTGAGCCTAATTTATTTTATGGCTGTCTCGATTTATACAAGTCGTAAAATATAAAAATGTGTGAACAAGAGATTTGAGAGTCTTCGCAGTGGCATTTAAATGACGATTATTTCTGTACTTTTACGAGCCCTAACCCCTCAGCCCAATATTAATACGATCAAACACATTAAAATCCATGTCTCAATAATAAAACATGCATTAAACCACTATAAACCACTTAAAAAAACACTAAACTCCTGTTAACAGTTCTTAAATCTTTTACTTTCGTTAAATTACTAGTGTGAATAAATATCCTACTCCTGTTGTTGCTTGTATTAGATGGGATGTATAATCTTAATTTGAAAAAATCAACATCACGTTTTATCAACCAAAATTGGCTAAAACTTAATAAGAGCTCGTACAGAATATCACGCATTTGCTTTATCAACAGTGGATTTGGATTGGATGTCAAACTTTTGATAAAAAGAAAGCAAAAAACTATTTTGGTCAGTTACGCATTAATAAATATCCGCTTGCCGCAAATATCTGTCACCTCGTTTATCATTGAGCATCGTTATGGACTGGATTTGTTACGCCTAGGCCTGAGTAAATCCAATTATAATATTGACATGTTTAATGTTTTTCATTTTGAGAGAACCTGTTAATTATCTTGTTTAATTTGATTTGTGTCTTTGTTTGCACGATGGCTCAATTTTATGTATTGAAATACGTTTAGTCGAGCAACAAATTAAGAACAATATATCTGTTGTGATATTTTATACAGTAATTATATGAATGAGGTGCGATATATATTATTTTTAAAGAGTTATATTCTTTTATTAGACGGTTTTCACGTTTCCGCAACCTAATGGAAAAACGGAACCCTTATAGGTTCGTCATGTCTGTCTTTTTTTCCATTCATACATAACAGCTACTTTTCTCCGAAACATACTGTTGAAACTTTATATGCATTAAGATTTTTACAAGAAACCTAAAATTTTTTATACAAATTGTGGGATTCCCTATACGGTAAACTGCCACAACCGCATTGTGGAGTGTCAATGCCTTTAAAAATTATAGAGGTTTCTAATATCATATTTACGAAAATTTAATAGCACGCGAAAGCTTCCTAATATTTTCGGGAAATTCAGGATTTTTCCTAACTTCAGATGTTTAAAATTATTTGGCCATAGATGGTAATTGCCCAAGTGGATGTTTTTCTTACGTTGTGAAGGACCAACATTACAATATTGATGCATCTTACTCTCTCTCTCTCTTACTCTCTGTGATGACTCTAAAGGACTTTCATTACAGCTATGCTGTGCGGAGAGGCCTGTGATCTGCAGTGGACCGTTAAATACTATCGATGACAATGTTATTCTTTCTCTCTCTTTATGACCCTGAATAACTTTCTTTACTGGAGGGCCATATTAGTTACTGTAGACCAAATGTTTTGCCAGGACTTAAGCCCCGATAAACAATAGATTGTTTATTGATTTCCCAGCAAACATGCGTGCGGATTGGTTCATCATCAGTGATGAAATTGGGACAAGTATTTAATCTATGATTACAAAATCTTTAAAAATGACAAAATTTTAATTATTTACTATTAAATCAAAATGCTATTTAATATTCATTCATTTATGAGACCGATATGATTTACAAGTCTACCACCAGTGAAAGTGTCAGTACGAATCGAGCAATAACTCAATGAGTCGTAACTGCGGTTTACGAGTCTACACTCGCGGTAGGATTTAAAGCGCGATCGGTACGCCACCTGTCATAAATACTATACGTCGTTTAAACTACACTAGGGTTGTCAAATCCATGTTCAAATTTTTTAAAATTATAAAATGTTTCAGCAATTATAATTATAAATCCCTGTGGTAAATACTATCTTTATTACCCAATCAATCTCAAAATAGGGTTCAACTGTATAAATGAGCTGTACTTAAATATCATAAATAAAATCAATTGAAGAAGAAAGACATGCAACGGCATTAAGCTCTAAACTCGAAACGGTGGCAACACAACAACTGAAGTGAAGTCCTGACTGTGATATCTGTTTTATATTATTCTTGTTTTCAAGTCGTTCTGAACCTCTGAAACTAGACGAATATGGTTAGTTTGAGATGTTCGATTTTATGTGGAGCGTCACCACATATCAGTCATATCACACACAAACTACTACTGAATACCTTATAAACTTTTAAAAATTTAATTTTACGGTAACAGACAATATAATTTTATATAAATTCAAGGATTTGTAAATTAAATAATTTGGTTTGAGTTTATAGACTACAATCACTTTATTCAAAGCTACAAAATATATAATATTACAAATATTCGTATCTTAAAGTATAGGAAAGATAACATAATAAGGCTTTATCATATTTATGCATTAAAAAGTATACTATTTGGAGCAGTGCCGACCCTAAGCTACATAAACAAAACACGTGTTTGGCGTCAGTATGTTCATTTTTATGAGTTTAAAAATTGTTGCAAAATCCATATATTTTGCGATGGTAAACATGTTTCAACAATTTCATCCTATTATATTTGGAATTAGAACAATGCTGGGTTTTGGGTAAAAGTTCAATGAACTTACACATCCTACGATTCAAATTCAGAACTCTGTTAAATTAACCAATAATAATGAACATTTAAAAATAGGATTTAGTAAAAATACTTAATACGGAATTATTACTAGCATTAAGGTATTTGCCGTGGATACGGGTAGGCCCGATTGAAGAATCTTCATTACTTATGTTTGTAAAGTTTTCATTATCATAATATTGCAAACTTACCAAAACAGATTGTGCCATATAACATTTTTCCTCAGCTCCATGTTTTCTTTTCAAAGTAAACGTTTATTTTTAACCATGAATATTTTGCTGTCCATTTTACATTTATCACTTTCTTTTATTTCAAATGTTAAACACGAAATCACACTATTACGTAATTTCAACATTTCTCATTTTGTCTTCATTTTTTATCCAAGAATCTTCCTGGCCCTGAAACAAATACAAATTCCTTGTAATTTTCATAAATAAATAATAATTTTATTTATTTAACCACTTATTTTTGTATTTTCTACCCTATTTATTATCTGCAGTAATTCTATCGACATTTTTAATTACTCGCCGAAAGACTTCGGTACTTTAGACTTTTAAGTTCTAATACTAAATTTAAATATCGGAATCTTTAAAAATAGTAAACTGCTCGAAGGTTTTTCTAAGAGGGATTAAAAGAATGCTTTAAAATAGAAGAAATCAAATTTTCTATCTCGTATAACAAAATATTCATAAGTTTAAATTAATTGAAGTCGTAACAACCTCTATTTAATTTAGTATCTAGACATTACGTGTTACAGATTTTATTTAAATGTTTGAAAAAAATTAGTGGGCATTGATAAGAATAATGAAACACTGTTCCAAAATAAAACATCAAGTCAAAATAACTATGAAGTCTTTTAACTAAAAATAAATAGACCTTCTACGTCCTAATTAAAAAGCAAACGTTAAGAACAATGTGAGATCAACCGCAAATTAACATCAATCTAAACTGGGATGAACAGTGGCTGAACTAATTTACACTGTATCTAAGGAAGAAAGCACTAAAGTGTGTAAACACGGGCATAAAATCTATGCGTATCGGAATCATGCAACAATGTACATCATGTTAGTTATTTATCTTCTAAGTATGTATTTCCAAAAATATCTCCAAAAGACGTTTGAAAAAATATATACACACACAATAAAACAACATAGAGAAGAATTTTAGTATATATTAAGTACAATGGGCGGTCTTATCGCACAAGGCGATTTCTTCCAGGCAACCTTAGGATGGAGAATAAGAAAAAAGTTTAAAAGTCGAATATAAAAACCTAAATACACATTCATACTCTTATTAAAACAAAAAGGGAACAGGCAAAAAATAAAAAGAGTAAATAATAACAAACAATGTGTATCGATAAGTCAAAGTTAAGCCTAACGCTCAGACCACGCAAGCAATTAATTAGTTAATTAAAAAATATGAGTTAATGATTTTGATATTTTTTTCTTTGAACTTCCCTGCCAGACTGTCCTGGCCTTTTAAATGAATTAACCAGGTTAGTGGTTAGCACAGACGGATCTAAAAGGGGCTATCCGAGAGACATTACTTTTGAGTTAGAAGATTACGAGTAGCAACTTAAAGTTCTTGCACTTGTTGCGCCTTTGGTATATGAGTGTTCATGAGAGATAATATTATCATCAATTACATCTTAATATTATATAAATATTCTTAAAATCTATTTATTAAATTTACATGCGTTCTCTTTTGTTGAAATTAAATTGTAAATTTAAATACCTCTTTTCATTCTTACTCGACACATGTCTCATGTCATGTCATGTTTACTAGGTGGTAGACTCGATACTGAGTCGTCTAGGTAGGTACCACCGCAGTGCCAGATATCATCCCGTGAAACAGGAGTGTTATGCACTTTTGTGTTTCGGGATGAGGGCACTGTAGCTAGTGAAATTATCGGGTATGAGAGACCTAACACCTGTTGTCTCGGGTGACGGGCGCAGTGCGGCATTGGTGGAGAATAATAACTGTCTATCAGTTGTTGGTCTCCTTTAATGCCGCTCTGTCATGGTCCGGCGTATCACTTACCATCATGTGAACATCCAGACCGTCCTGTACACTTGTAACATAAAAAATGTAATACAAGAATAAGTTCTAATATGTACAAACATTTCATAAAGTACACGCTCCTCAGCAGATAGGAAATGCTTAAAAATAGAACACCACTATAACTAACGTGGGAAAATAAGAATGGCCATAAAACTTCGCACTGAATACATAGTTGCTACTGAAATTATCCAGGTAGAGTTTTCCTAGGAAATTGATGTTTAGTCCATGAATCATATTAAATTATTTGTGTGGTTACGGCCGTACATTTATTATTCATTCTGAATTTTTACTTTTCTGAATTCCACTTTGAAAACTGATTTTAGTGAGTACAACAAAGGTTCCGAGTTTAATCTGCGTGTATTACAAACTTTCATGAGCATGAACAAGTCTTTTGTATGTATCGTGGGATTGCGTAATTTCGTATGTCTGGAATTCGCATATACGAAACAAATAAAATTGATAGTGTTATTGGTTGATAGTCGTTCGCCCTATTCAGGACCCCTGTGGTGTAGTGGTTGCGTGAGTTTCGCTAGCTAGTACCCTCTCCTTGAAACACAAAAGTGTATAATTCTCCTTTTTACATGAGATGATATAGCGGCAACTCATCCTCTTTTGTAAGTTTTCTCACTAAGCAGCCTCAGACATCACCCGCAGGAAGAGTCACAATAAAATGGTATGCTTATTTGCCTTCACCAAATAATGTACGGCATACTTTTACATGAAAACCGCAAACTTGTAAACTTTCCCGGCAGCTCGCTATCTCATAGCCCGGATATTAATCTTGCTTACTGATACTCGTGTTTGAAGTGCACTGATAACAGGTTAACGCAGCATACTGACATAGTGCATTGTGTTGTAACAGTTAGTGTAGGGCTTCACAACCCGACAACTGTGAATTAGGTCGCTAAGAAGTTAAGATTCTTCATAAAGAAACGAGTGAATATTTGATTCTTCCAGGCATATTTCTTAACTACCTATGTGTTGCTCAACGCAATATGGAGCTCGCTTAGAATGTCTGGATATCTGGCACATAATGGAGGAGACTTATAACTAGCACAGGACTAAAATATTGATTGAGGAGAGAGAGAGTATTGTTCGTATCTGGCACGAAAATAAGGTGAGCATGGTCCTGCCTTGAATGTAAATTATTATGTGTGGTAGAGAGTGCAGTTTTGCGGTGTTAAAATACAGTTAATAATTTACAAAAATGTTTTTAGAATAGGTTATATAAACTCTGAAGTAGAGTGTATCGAAATATTTGCCTCTTTTACTGGCCGAAAGGTAACATGTATGTATGCACATGCATGTATGTATGCGCGGTGTGAATCAGTCGGTACAATACTAACATCGTTTCCCAGCATAAAGCATGCCGTCGAACTAGCCTACATGCAATAGCTCTTCAAAAATGAACCTTATTACTGTGATTCAAGTATCGTAAGTTACTAAAGTGACCTCTGATCCGATCAAGCTTCTTACCTGAAAGTTAAGTTCAAGTATACACAAATGTAAACATTGTTGTTATTTACAGGCCAGTTCAAACTTTTAAAATTTTTAAGGATTTTTAAAAAGTAATAAAATTAAAAGATTTGCAAGTTAATTGCATAGATTCGCAAGAAAAATAGATATATATAAAAGACCCACTGACTTAAATACTAAAGATAGTATCGATAGTTTAATCTCTATAACTTAACGGTGACTTAATTTCCACGAAAAATGTTTTGCTCTAATCATGAACGGATAAAAACTCTCTAAATCTATGGCTTTAATGTATTGCTATTTGCTATATATTATGGGGAAGGTCATTTTTCTTTAAAAGGTGAACCTAGTTTTAAGTAAACAATAATTTTAAATTTAAAGAAAATATCTCACCTGCAATCATACAGACAATAAAGGCCTCATGGGCATTTTCATAAAATCTTAAAAACCAAGAAACCATTATTTTATAAAAAAAATCGGCCATTAATGAAAATGAAAACGATATTGCAATAAAATTGAAATCACGTTCCATTAAAAAAAAAAAAAAAGAATGTTACTGTTAGCAAAATAAATTTTATTCTTGCTTATCATTAACTATCATCTGGTAGACTCGGAAGTGAAGTGCTAGGTAGGTACCTACCGCAGTGCCAGATATCGCCCCGTTAAATGGAAATGGGATTATTTTGCACTTCTGTGTTTCGGGATGAGGGCACTGTAGCTAGTAGGTAAAATGACCGGGTGTAAGAGATCTAACATAATATGTCTCGGGTGTCATAATTGTCAATCAGTTGTTGATCTCCATCAAAGCTGCTCTGTCATGGTCAGGCCTATCACTTACCATCAGGTGAGCTTCTTAACTGTCCTGTACACTTGGCAACAAAAAAAACCTGTAACCCATTAGCCCTTTGACCGCCAATGACGCCTTAAGACGCAGACATGCGCCAGACCCAATAGATTTTTTATTGTGTCTGGATTCCGGGCCATTGAAGGGTTAAAAAATATATAAATTATTTTTTTCGTACCTTAACAACAAAATCTAATATAGCACGTTATAAACACTAAGTGTTATTATTGGCCACAATTAATGGTGCACAATAACGCATCATGATTCTACAATAATTTATATGACGTATTAAATGAGAGAAGATTTTTAGTACCCATGACATGTTTCACTATTGCCTTCAATTTAAACTTGAGTTGTTATATTTTTTGCATGCACAACAGATTCCATGAAAAAAATATGGACATTTTACGAGAAGGAAATGATATTTTAAATTTTTATTATTAATATACTTACAGCAATCGACATACCTCCTAAGCTGTTTCGTAGTATGTATATTGTTATGTTAATGCAATAAAGTTTTCAAAATTCTTACCGAAATTCGTAAAACAAGTCATTAACATCTATAATCAACAATTTCAAAAACACGAAATTCCCGCCAAGTAAAATGTCACTTCGTTTAACTTTTTTTTATCTCCGTAACTTTGAGTATAGATTACAACCTTTTCCGATTCCCGCGCGCATGCGCGTTGCCCGTGCGCGCGTGTTGCTTTTAACAGACTGGACGTAGTAAGCATCCATGGCTTAAAAAGTATTAGTTAGTGTCGGGTTCCGTGATATATATTAACCCTGGAATAGGTGATCCTGTTAACCACTTTCGGTGAATAAGATTAAATATCAGATTGGACAGCTAGTATGTTTGCGTTTGAATAGTATATAGCTACTTCAGATTTATAATGAACCCATTTATTTGAAATACATAAAGTCTTAAATTCTCACATAACAATATGTATCTAATCATAAAGGTTGACTTAAAAGATTTTAGCTATTATGTTTCAAATTGGCAACGCAAACAAATGTTTGTTTATACGACTACCAACTCTTTATCTATTCATAGCAACATTGCCGCACAAATAACTTTATTTCAACGCACATTGACCGCAGAAAAAAACGCAAAATCAAAAGCAATAAAAATCCATACCGCAGTCAGATCGAATCGATCTTCACTTTGCCGAATTGATTCCAGTTATTTATCATTCAATTGTTAACAGCACATTAAAGTCATGTTCAATATTTTTTATTGTTTTCTATCTATAAAATGATTGTTTGAAAGGAATTTGTTTAATGAGATAAATATTTGTTAATATTTATATGAACTAAATTAATATTAAATTAAGCATAATGTCGAATAGCACATATATTTCCTTGCCTAAAGTGATTTAAAGAAGGATTCCACAAGGGTCAACTGCATGTTGGCAAGGGTGGTGACCTCCTCGGACAGTATTCGGTAGGATGCACTACGGTTATCTGATAGATTAATTTGTTTATACTTCTAAGAATGGGGACTTGGACTGGAATCCATCAAGAAATAGTTGAAAAAAAGTTGAAAGTAATCTAATAATAGAGTATGTATGAAAAGATTGCTGGATGTGGAGGAAGCAAGAGAAGTATGGCAGGGCCGCACAAGAGCCGCTCTATCATCTCTACATAACTTTCTTAGGGACTTAGGCTTTATTTATTTAGAAATAAAATTTTCCCCTCCAATATTATATCGCATGAAAACAATTGACAACTTGTAAGTTAATGCCTGCTAAATCAATGAAGTGCTTACATGCCTCAAATATGCATGCCTATCGGTAGTACGTACGTGGTCGACGACCGATTTGTTCGAGAAGTTCGCTTAGAAATTAAAAGTTCCAGGTTTGATCTCTGTGCATTGTAATTATTTTGTGCGGAAAAAATAAGGATGAATCGGGATATACATACAAAATCAAGAATTTTTATTCTTCCCTTAAATAACCTTGTGTTAAACACCCAGTTTAGGACTTGGTGGTGCTCCATGTTTGTTTGATAAAATTTATTTATTTATTCATTGTAAAACTTTATTTTAAATATAAAACTATTCAATTAATCCAAAAGCTTAAACAAATAAATCGAGTCAATTAACACCTACATACTCCGTTGTCCGAGCTATGTGAAGCTCGTGCTTCCTCTAAACGCGTTCCATTAATGCCGAATACGTTCATTCTAAAAGCCATAAAATGCCACAAACGCCACGTTTCGCCGTTACCAGGCGTACCTTTCACCGTTGCCGTTGTAGCTATAATAGATTAGTCGCCACATAGATGCGACCTTTAGCGCACCATTTTTTTTTAAATCAACTAACGTTCTTAGAGGTTTTCATAACTGCACTGGACAAATAGCGAACCAGGTGGCTTTTCGTACAAAACCTGGCGCCCGATTAAGGCATTGCTATGAAGATATTATTGATGATATAGAACCAATAAAGCCAACAATACCATTTGGAGTTTTGTAGGCTCTTACTTGATTTGCTCAGCTGCCAGTATTGTCACCTACAATCCGGGGAATAGTTCTTCAAGAAATAAAAATGAGACAGACATTCCAGTCAATCGCTTCCGCTAACGCCCGTACAAAACTTATTTCGCAAACTGAACATCCTGCAAAGCCCTTGCTGGGACATTGTTGACTGGCTTGGTTGTTATCAATATTAGCATTTTTTAATAATTTGACATACCTGGGAATATTGACATACCCGGGACAGACTCGACGGCCCACTCGATGCCATTACAATAAAATTCCGAGACAAGAAAGGGAATTTAAATATAAAAAGCAAATTTTTAGTGATTTTATCATAAATAATTGTGGAGTAAATATAGTCTAATGAAGTATTAGATTCGACACAGAGTCGTCGAGTGTGTCGATTTTTTAGTGTGATTTCTCTGGTCTCCCTTCATCAAACACTGGCTTGACCTTTGAAGTATTCTCTATCCAACAAAAAATTCTCAAAATCGGAACATAAACGACGAAGATATGCGCGAGCAAACATTAAAAAGCTTCATATATATACTGTCGAATTGAGTAACCTCCTTTTTGAAGCCGGTCAAAAATACGTTATCTTTGTGGCGACACCACTATACTCGGCCTACTAGGAGGTCTACATTCAACAATTTCATTGCCACACTAGACGCCAAACACCTTACTGATAAGCTTTATTGTTCTTTATACCATTATCGTAATAAATAGTACTCAAAGTATTGTGTTTAGTACTTACTAAGTGCTCAAAGGATTAAGTAAACAGATATCCTTAAAATACAGGTCCGTAAGCAGATCGGTGCGCCCACGCTTAGGTTAGTGGGACTCGATAAGACGGGTATTAAATGCTTTTTGACTAAGAGCAAACATCAAATAAATTTCCACATCGTTATAGACCATTCACTAATCAGTAAGTGATTTATAAGTTTTATATCTATTTATTTCGTACTAGAAGTATTTTTAGATAGACCTGAATCCTTTTTTTCATTGTAAGGCAAGTAATTACAAAATTAACCAAATAATATATGATATATGACGTCCAGAGTATTTGCTAACTTCTGGTGAAGTAATGTATATCATATTTCAATATAAACACTAAATTAAAAAAAATTAACCCCCGACGCAAAAAGAGGGGTGTTATAAGTTTGATGTGTCCGTCTGTCTGTGTGTTTGTCTGTCTGTGGCATCATAACTCCCGAACGCATGCAGTGATTTCAATTTAGTTTTTTTTTTTGTATTAAAGGTGACTTACGTGCGAGTGTTCTTAGACATGTTTGATGAAAATCAGTTGAGCCGTTTAAAAGTTGTGAGGAGTGAAAGTGGGGAGAGTAACCGAATGACTGCAAATATACTTGGACTCAAATGAAATCACACTGAAATAAAAAATATCAACGATTTCCCCCGACACAAAAACAGGGGTGTTATAAGTTTGACGTGTCTGTCTATATACTAAAATCTAACTTAACCTAACCTACCTATAAAAGGTATGAAATAAAAATTAAATTAAAAATTTAAAAAACCCCCGACACAAGAACTTAAGTAATTTTCTTTTAAAAAGTGAAAAGAATAAAAGAAACTTAATGTTAAAGTACCTAAGCATCTATTAATAATTCTAAAAAAAACAAAAGTCGCGTTGGGGGACCGCTCCTAATGATTTCTTTACCACTAGGTTTTTAGACTGAAATGATAACATTACCTTTCGCTCGTATGTTTAGCGGAAAAATAATAGAAAATCTTTCATATTCAGGACTTTAATCCCGGCTGATAAAACTAAATACAACCGAGCTGAAAGGCAATACACATTTTTTTTATTTTTGCCTTTGTTCAGCAGTGGACTTATTTTGCTATTATAGCAAATTTTAGACTGATAACGAATTTAAGTGAAATAACCGGGTATAAGAGACCTAACATCTGTTGCCTCTTTCAGTGCCGCTCTATGATGGTTAGGCGTATCACTTACCATCAGGTGAGCCTCCTGACCGTCCTCTAAACTTATGAAAACAGCGATGACTGGGTAACGGTGATCAATGGATCAAAAGTTTCTGTCAAAGCAGGTAACTTAACACATAAACTCTACATTAAATACGTGAACACAGCCATAACATTAATTACACGTAATTAAAACACATTTGAATTAATCCAAGACGTAATTACAAATTAATTCGGGCAGCCAGTGCCGGTAAATCAAATTAAACACTTGACCTGTTTGGAGAAAGCGTGTCCTTCGATTAAGGGGCAGAGTTGATTTTCTTTCGTATAATTAAATACGTAGTATTGATTGAGATCAATATTTTAAATGTTTTGAATAAGAATGGACGAAGCACTCTTGCTTATCCAACAGTTTCTGTAGGTACTTAACTACTTATCCAACATAAAAGCTCTGGAGCAGTGATATTAAATGGTATGCAATATATTGAGTAAACATTGTATGTTTGTTGGTGAAGGTGTTTTTAAAGATATAATATTCAAAATTACATAACTAATATTTCTTGAAACTCATAATATAAACTTATATATTAATATGATAATAGGACTTCCTATCTGAAATGACTGAAATTTGAAAATTTCTTATTACCTACACGAACTGCTGGACGGAATGCATTCTTAGAAATAGAGCCCCACTTTACCCTTCGGGCACGAAGCCTAAGAAAAAGAATCTTCGTCCCCTTCAAAATATCGCAGTCCCCCTTTTTTGCAAACGCCAACGCGTCTTCACTCCAAAAGTTATCTGCTAAAACGGCCATCGGTTCAATAGAACTCTAAATATTTGTATTAGATTATAAGAATCAACAAATCAAATAAGAATGCATAAGGAGTGAATAGGTCCTTCCTGACTGTATTTTCGTCNTTTTTTTAAATATGTACGTATTATAACATAGTAAACAGAGCATTACAATCAGACATGTTCATGCAACAAATGTTTTACTGCCGTGGATCGAACGGAACCCTTGGTGTTGCAGTCGACGTCTCAACCACAACACCAAATGGGTCGTCAAAAGCACTTAGCTTTTCGTAAGCCTAATTTGAATAAAATAATAAATGGATTTTGACGTCAAAAAATATACAGAATACAATAAAAAAACACTTAAAATTAAACCGCCAAAAAGAAAATAAGGTTGGACAGAGTACAATGTTGATTGGATTTAAAAATAAAATATGAAACCCTAGTTCTGAAAATTACAGGTCCACAACTTAAAACTATCATTGTGATTATCCTCGGATTATCCACAAAATACAAAAAAGGTATTGTTTGTACGTCATTTGATTAAATCAAATCGTGACGCCTTAAGCCACAGAAACATGTCGAAATATGTTGTTACCACATCGAAAAAAACAGATCAGTCAATTCAACAGTTCCCTATCATTATTTACAAAGTAGACGATAAAACCAGTCCACCCGTAGAGGGTCGACTTCTCCTCTATACTATTTTCGGACACCCATCGTATGATCCAAAATTGCGACAGACGCAACTTCCATGATACTTAATCAAACGCGCTAGCAGCAACGCACATTAGCCCTCAAACTTATTCATTTACTGCCTTCTTCCCTCTTTTCTTAGCCACAGCCTGAGGTTCCTCCAACCTCAACAGTGCTTTAGCAATCGCAACCTCAAAGTCTCTGGGTTTAGGTTGATAATACTTGTTCTTTGTTCTCTCCAAAATCTGCTCAACCGGCGTATCACCTAACAAATGTGCTAACGGATTAACCGTCACCAATTTAGTTCCATCTGGCAGTTTTATGTCCTTTTTCTCTAAAGCAGATTCCACTATCTGATGTTTCTTCTTCTGTGGTTTTGGATTTAACACGTCTTCCACTTTTACAATTTTGTAATAAGGCGCTTCTGCTTGTAGATGAGCGATTCTTATCTTTTTAAACTCAGCCGGCAGTTTCGGTAACACAACGCGGTGTGGTATATACAAAGTTTGAGGTGCTGGTTCTTCTGTGACTTCTAACAACACCTCTTGAGCTACATCTGGTATAGACTCGTTCCTATCCGTATTATCATCGTCAATATACGTATCATCTTGATAATCCTGCTGACTGTCCTCTTCTACGCAATCGATTTTGTCGTCTACATAGACTTCGCGTAGTGTGACCTTGTGCTTTTCACCGACAACGTTGCGGAACCTAACTGGCATAGCTAGTCCGCTTTGCCTTGAATAATCAGTGTGAGATAGATTGCATTTTGTCATTTTAAAAAGTGGTTCGCGAGCGGGCCCTGCCACTGGTTTTATCACAACACTAGTATTAATTTCGATGGGTTTCTTCTTTGGCGCTTCCTCAGGCGTGAAATTCTCAATAAACTTTTGCACTGACAACTTATCCTGCACTTCTTTGAGCGTTGCTAACATATCGGACGTTGGCACTGGTACTTTTTTTATTGTGTATTGAAATTTCTCTGTCGAGCTTATTTCCGATTTTCTCTCATACCCACACTTACGTTTTTCCAGTAAGCTTTTTAACGTTTGAGTGAGCTGAGATGACGAATGCTCTTTTGTGTTATGTTCATTCAGGTCATCCTTTGAAGAAAATGTTTTGCAGCATTTAACACATTTTAATGTGACATTTTTGTAATGTAGCGCTACATGATTGTGGTAATTTTGGAATGTGTAACAGTACTTTTTACATATATTACATATAAACCTCTTTTTATTGTCTTTCACCTCTTTACGCTTTTTCCTGTTCCAAGTTGCTTTCTGCAGTTTAGATTGTCTGCGATACCTTACTTTTTTCCTGAGCTTCACTAGTGGTTCATCATCTGATGAATCAGAATCTAAAATTTGCACTTCAGCAACATCATTGGCATTGAGTATGTTTGCTTTAATTAATTTATTTAATTTATGTTTCCTTTTACGTGTAACTGTATTGGCATCAACATCACTTGGATTATCCGTTTCTGTCGCACTCACAAAATCTGTTTGAGTGTCATAAGAACCCTCATCTGTTTTAACTTGTACTTGAAGTTTATCTTTAGTACTGACTTCTACATTATCTGCCTCCGGACAGTCATTTTCTTTTATAGTTACTCCTTTACTTTCTTCTTTAACTTCCTCTACAATGGACCCTTGCTGACTGCTTGATTTCTTATCACTAAAGGTAACATGATAATTCTCGTCATACTCAATATGACCAATACTCTTGTGGTCTAATTTAATATGAATCGTGAACTTCTTTCTGACTTTGAATTTTTTTATCGCATATCTTACATGTATATGGCTGTATGTCCTTATGAGTTGAATAGAAGTGGGCAAACAGTTTTTGTGGATGTTTGAAAATGGCAGTGCAATATGAGCATGTGTATTTATACAAATGGGCATTATTTTTATGCGCTCGCTCAATATGTTTGCTCAGAGACAAAGCGCCAGCAAACTCTTTGCTACAAAACTTACAGTACTCCAGCATAACAGTCAAAGGATGTACCTCAGTCTGATGTTTGGAGAGTTCGTACATTGTGTCAAATACAATCTTACATTTCCTACATTTGATTGCTTTGCAATTTTTTGTATGGTCCCGCCACATTTTTATGTCAAACATCTTATAGCATTCCATACATTGTTTGTAGCTACGGCTCGCACCTAAATGGCACTCAGGGTGACCTTTGTAATGCTTCACTAGACTCTTCTTACTTCGGTACACTGATGAACAGATATCACAAACAAATGACTTGCATTTCTTTCTTTTCAAATGCTGTATATAACCATGTACATCAGGGGTTGAAAATCCACACACAACACAAATATAGTTCATCTCTTCACCGAGAAACTGTAGAAACTTCAATGCTCTTATATTCAGAAAGGCTGAAAGCATCGGCAAACATTCGGTCAAAAATACTCCATCATCACTCTTCTCATGGTTTTTCAATTCATGTGCTTCTAATTCTGATATATTGTTAAACAGCTGTGTACAATGAGAGCACGAGTATTGCGATTTGTTAACGTACAAATAATGTTTGCTCTCATGTTTTCTAAAGTTATCTTCATCGTCGAAGACTCTGGAACAATACTTACAGCTTCTGAGACTACTAAGATGATCGTTGCGGATATGCAACGCATAATGCTCCAAACTAGCAAAATATGAAGTACAAAACTGGCATGATTTCAATGTAGTCTCAGACTCTTCTTTGTGGAGTTGCGATATATGAATCATAAGATCTTCAGGATCCAAGAATTCGGCGTAACATTTGTGGCACGTAGTATCCGAGTCTGGTAACTCTACAGCTCTATTTCCGACATTATTCTTTTTGCTCATAAATTTGTTTGTTAATCAATGAATTTTAATCAAATTGTAATAAATGATAATTTATTGTATGGGCAAATTCAAGATTTGGGTAGAAAATAAAAATGACTTGACAGTCGTTTGACAGCTTGACACACAGTCGGCACAGATAATTTTTTAGTTCTTTTTATGTGCACTGTGTTTCAAATTGGACTTAAGAAAAATATAATAAGCATATTTTAAGCTAAATAGTAAGTGCTTTTTAAGATAATTAAAAAATAATGTTTTTGGTATTCGAAACGAGTCGATATTATGTATTTATTTTTCCGAATAATGTGCCAAATACTTTTACCATCACATTCAAATTATTTATTTAATTCTTTTCAAGATTAGAACTTATGCTCATGTTTCTTTTTCATTTTCACATGAACTTTGGATAGCCTTGTGGTTGTTTTTTGTATTTTAATATTTAAAATATGGAAGTATAGTTTAATTCCATGGCTTAATATTCCACGTAAAAATGGTGCTGCCAGTATCTCAATAAAATTACTACTGTCATACATTGTGTCAGCGATGACGACTTTATCAAATGTATGTACCTACGCAAAACATTTCAACATTAAGTTCCTGCGGTATTGTGCGACACAGTGTCTATGTTTCAGTAGTGATATTCTATTATTTAACCAATCTTCTCAACTTATGTTATGTCACATAAATCAATTACTATATTACAAGGATCAATAATTTGATAAGCATAATATTTTTATACAAATTCTCTGTTTTTTCAATATTATGAGAATATGATTAAAGTGTACAAACAAGTAATGTCCTTGTAGTATACCTTATCGAATTTTTACAATAAACTTTTCTTGAGTAGATAACAATAGAGCACCTGTCCAAACAATCGCTTTTAGTTATTTTAATTATTGCGACCCATGAAACAATAACTACTGAAAGATCAGAAAGCGAATCCGTTTTTAAAACTGATACTTATAAAAATTTCTAAAACTAGCAGTTATGTATGAATACGATTGTCTATCTCATAATAATGAATACAATTCTATTCTAATAACTTAAAAAAATGAATGCAATTTTATACATAAAAACAAAACCCCAGTAAGATCCTATTTGTGTTATTTAGTTAGCCGTTATAACAATAATAAGAGTCATTTTGTTAAGTTAAGATGAGTTCTTACTTACAGAACCTGCAAGTCAAGCATGGTTCTTAATTCACTCATGTATTCAGAGGATTCTAAGTTTAACCCGCTGACGCTGTGCGAATACTATGCATCATTTCATTGATGAATTAATGCGTACGTACTTACTTAACTGCAGGTAACAGGACTGCCCACACACCATATGCAGAGGGAGTTAGGCCGTATACCATGCGGGCCCAATTCGGGATGGCAAGTGTTAACAACTACAATCCTAAGACTGTAGCCGTGACTGAGTAAGAACACGTGATTTAAGGCCGTTATAGCACGAATGGCTCTTTTGCAATACAAATTGTTTTGAGATCAGCAGCAGACAAAAAGTAGACCATAAGACATACGCTGTGATATAGCTAAAATACACAGCTTGCGGTCTCAATATCAGTGAGACTTTATCTTCTTACAGCATATGCAGCGGAACTTAGCCTGCCTGCAAGCCGTAATATGAGGACCACTGCAATTTTGCATCCAATTTTATACACAGGAAAACGGTTTGAATTTATTTCTTCCATAGGTTCTTCATCCAAAGTGATGATAGTATCTACCTGCCTTTTAGGCATTGTGAACTTAATACATTTAGTTTTCTTAGAGTTAAGAAGTACATTATTGGTCGTAACCAATGTATACTGAGAAAGTGTATATTTACATGTCAAAAGATTATTTTTGTCTGTCCACGTAATATAAGAGTTATCATCAGCAAATAATACAGTTTCACATAGGTTTTGAGTATAATAAGGTAGATTATTTATATAAATTAAGAATAATAAAGGTCCCATATTGAGCCTGGGGAAGCCCATCAATAAAAGGGTCGCTGGAACTTGTTTCTCCGACATGTACGTTTGGACTGTTTGGATTCGTTTAATATAATTGGTTAAACTAAGAGCGTTATTTTCGACACCGTAATGCTTCAACTTCAAGAATAAAATCAATTTCAATAAAAATACCCGTGATCACCTAAGCTGTAACATCACCAAACGGTTGGAAATAAAAATATAATGATATTTTAACTGTATTTTTCCTGATGATTGTGACTCATAATGTTATTGTGATATTCCGTAGGTACAGTAATAATGAAAATAAATCAAACGCTCTTATTTTCCCGTGTCTCGGGAAGATGTATATCATGTCATACACTGACATGATAAACATCTTCTATTATTATACGCACCAGTCACTTAACATGACTCATACGTTTAGGTGTAATACATAGAGGTCACCTTTTTAAATAAATGCTAATTATTATTTCACGCTTTTATCTATAATTATGAATGAATCATGAATATCTTGATACTATCTACTAAAATATCGCAATTTATATTAGCAGTAACTGGATATGCTGAAAAGGGTATATAAAAACTAGTTTTGTCAAATGAATCTATTAAGACATTGAACTATTACTAATAAATAATTCATGATCATACGAAAATAAATATAAGAAAACGTTTCATACAATAAGCTATCTCATATGTCACAATTGCCACGTGACACGATTCGACAAGTTACATCATAGACACGAAACTGGGACTTGGCCTCGAAATAATTATTGTTAATTCCTTTGTAAAGTTACTGCTCTAATAGCACTTCATCATATGTGACTAACTCCAAAGTAAGTAAGGATATTCTTACTTACTTATGTGGATGTGTGTTTATTACATTTGAACACAAACAACACAAGTTTTATACTAATTTCTATGAGAAGACAAAAGTATTCACGGAGGACACCGCAGCGCGTTGTTTGTATAAGCTGTAATAATCATTTGAAAATCTACCATTTAGTAGATTTTTTTGTATCGCCACCCAATTCGAAAGAGTGAAATCACGTTTGTGAAACGTCAAGTTGACCACCATTACTAACATGTCACCCATTCGTTAAATTTGCCCGTACGACATCAAAAAATACAAGGCGGTTAAAACTGCCATGCACAAAATCAAGATTTACAGGTAAATAAACTCTCTAATTTAGTGCGAAAACATTATAACACTGATTATTTTAGATAAACACATCACAGTGGGAAACTTACTGCAAAATCATTATAACCTATCTGTAGAAGGGTTTATCATAAATAAATTTTAATAGCAATATGTTTTTATGGTTGAAACATCGTTTAAATGCGTTAGTGAAGTGATTTGAATAGTTTATCTGCGCATAATGTGGTGTTTTCATGATTATTGTGGTATGTTTTTCTGAAATGCTGCCTATATGTTTTTATAAGTTATCGGTGTCCATCCTACCTACAAGCGGTATACATAATTTTGTATCTACCGTATTACGCATAACGTCATTTTATAGAATTTTGGGACTGTTTGGTGTGGAAATTATCATTTGTTTTGTATTGTGTACATCATAAGTGATTGACGCATACGCAAGGGCTGAGAATTCGATTCCTATTTCAGAACTTAAAGCATAAATCCCATTCCTGTTACAAGAATGATAAATGAGCTAGATGTTAAAAATTACACTAACAGGGTCCATGTGATCTGAAATAATTATTGATTCTACCAACTACGTTATTACTAGAGATGCCACCAATATTCGGCAACTATTCGGTATTCGGCCGAATACCAAATAGTAAATCATGGAAAAATACTTAAAATATGACTGACAAAGATATTTATTTAACCAACAAATTAACATATTAATATTTAAAATCTCCAGTGGTAAGTTATGATGATGAATGAAAACAATTTTTTCAGCATTTGTCGATATCAGATGATTCTGTTTTTGCTCATAAATTATACTTGCTTCCGGAAACAACCGCTCACTATATACAATTATAACTGCTAACATGAGATGATAAATAAATCTCAGCAAATTATGAAAGGGTAGATATTGTGCATTTGCTGACCACCATTATAAATTGATGTTGACTAAGCTAACAGATGCGTGTAAAAACGCTGACATCTATCAGAGGTAAAATAACTGTGAACTGACTGTAATCACAGATAACAAAACTATGACTTGTGATTTGTCATCGCGATAGTATTAGTTTGCCAAATATTCGGGCTTCGGCCAGAGCCGCGAAGTGTCGGTATTCGCCAAATAACAATTCATGGCATCTGTAATTACATTTATAGTTTGCAAAAATATTGAATTCAATTTTTATAAAATGCCACCAATCGGTTGCCAGAACGCTATTCCTTGACAATAAAATTTCCACTTTGAAAACATTGATTTAATATCCAGTCATTGTAAGCTTGATAGCCACTAACATATAAAGAATGTTCAACTGCCAAGTACACAACATTTACTTTAATATAAAGAAATGGCAGTAAGGAATGGTAGACTTGAAAAGGTTTTGTCTAATTTCATTACTTTTTAGAATAAAGAAGCAGCTCATTGAAACTTGGGCTAGTTTTTTACAGAATGTTTTTGGTGGGATATTTTTTACCAGGGCAACTTATATGGTATTTTAGGCAAATTTACATAAAATTTTTGGTGGTATATGAATTATACAAAGTTTCTATTATTTAGAAATTTAAAGGTTTTATTTGTGTTTGTTCTGCAGTGATTGGTTTATCAATTTTTAATAACAAACACAATATATTATTTTGATTTGTTTAATAGTTTTTATAGTTTGTTTATGTTGAATTCCTATCAGCCTACCTAGTTATTATCTGTCAAAAAACTTATTCTACTAAAAGTTTATACATAGTATGTTATTTATACATTTATAATGAGTGATTTATATTTTTTTTGTATCCACAAGTTGAACAACAAAATTACTTCAAACAATGTCTGTATAATAGAAATTAATGAGTTTACTATTAAAGGTTATATTTAAGAACAATTTGAACATTATTTTTAGCTTCACTGCATGAGACGCCACTAATTATCAGCAATCAACTCGTCAATAAAATAATAGCAGTATAAATAATTATGACTGGTTTATGAAATGAAAATTGTTTATTCAGTTTAGGTCATACAGACACTTATGAATGTAAATGAAGCTACCACTAGTTTGGGAGTTAGTTTTCCACTGAGAAAAACCAGCAAGAAAGTGGTTAAGGTGGAGGTAGCAGATGGATGTAGCTATTAGGGATTGTCCATGGAAATCGTTGAATGAGGCATTTATGTGAGAACAAAAATTACTAGTCTGTAATGATGATAAATTAATACTAGCTTTTTGCGGGCTTCGCTCGCATTAATTCGGATAACGGTACTTTCATTTATCTATACATAGGATTTCCCCTCCTCCAATTTAAAGGTTTCGGGTCAATTTCAGAATTTTTTTTTAGCAAAAATATGTTATAGTGAGTAACCTTAAAAGATAGACATATGCTGTCGCGGACTTTTTTGTAGAACTTTAAAAGGAGAATACATATATGACTTTTGTGAAACTTTAACCGTTTACTCAGCGTACGCAGCGGAAGCTCAAGTATGAAAATACCCGATTTTGAAACTTCTTATTGTTGCTCCGCTTCTATTACTCGTAGCGTGATGATATATAGCCTATAGCCTTCCTCGATAAATAAGCTATCTAACACTGAAAGAATTTTTCAATCGAACCAGTAGTTCTGAGATTAGCGCGTTCAAACAAACAATCTTCAGCTTTATTATTAGTATAGATTATATATAATAAAATTGAAATGTCTGATTGTAATATTGAAATAACCATTTATTTATTTTATATGAATATATGTATAAGGTACATACGCCAAAACATTTAAAAAAAACGTGTGTTCAGGGTAATCTCTGAACTGGCCAGACAGATTTGAACTTGACTTTTTGAAAAAATTAGGCTACTTTTTGTTTAGGAAATGTTTTTTTAGAAAAATATTATAATTTTGGCATGTGGATGTAAATATGTCTATTCTAAACCCTTAATGCGATAGTATAAATATTTTGTAACTAACACAGGTCTCAGAGATCATTGAACACCCATTATTACAACAATGTAAATATTATCAAATAAAGACTTATTATTTTTATCATCATCAGCTCATTAAACGTCCCCACCGAGGGGCACGAGCCTGCCCGTATAGGGTGTATAGGCCTTAGTCGTCCACGCGGGCCAGTGCGTGTTAGACTTCACACGCAACTTTTAAATCTCTTCGCAGGCGTGCGCAGGTTTCCTCACGATGTTTTCCTTCTAAGAGCGTCGGATAACGTACATATATTTCGAAAACACATTGGTACGTGGCGGGATTTGAACCTCAGCCCTCCAGGTAGGGAGGTGACAGTCCACACTATTGAGCCACCGACGCTCTTCGTTTAGTACCAATATTACAGGCTAATGCTAAGTTTGGGGCTAGATGGCGCTGTGTGAATGTCAGTG
>PQWD01000072.1:0-35696 GCA_019425675.1 Leucinodes orbonalis
GCTGGTTTATCGCTCATGCGAATGTATTAATTATTATATTTAGAATTCAAGGTCGTCGCAACTAATATTTATCGTGAATTTTCATATTGCTTTACTAGTAAATGTTAAAGGGAAATAATTAAACGATGCATCCTCTTAGTTGTATGAATATTCACGTATGTTCGCCGCCGTATAAAGGTCACCCCTAATTATTTCTACGCGGACCGATTACTAGCATACAACATAAATCTGTTTTCCGAACAGAGGGAATAAACAACACCCACGTCGCCAGTTATACTGGTTCAATGCTATCTCTCTCTCTTCTCTTACCATTGTCTGCTATTAGTGAATTAATGGGACAGAAAATATGGGATCCTAGATAGGGTTCAGATAAAAAAGATAAACTTGTGGAATTACCGGGTATATAAAAAATCTGTCGACCTGAGTGACGGGCACAGGGCGGTATGACGGAGAATTACAGTTATTGGGATCTTTCAATACCGCTCTGTCATGGTCAAGCAGTGTTCACTCACCATCAGGTGAGCGAATTGACTCTCCCGAACACTTCATTATACAAAAAAAAACATATAAGCAGTGACCGTCTTCGTGATAAACATAACATTGTCGTTTGAGACCGCATGTATGTTTGTGTGACTCATGTCGGGCCTATTGTCCGATGCGACAATGTCGGACGTCAGTCGCGCTTGTTAAACAATGTGGGTACAAGTGAGGGTGCATCGAGAATGTACCAGAACTAAGAAGTTTACTGCTTTAACATTGAGTTTACGACAGATGAATTGCGAAAGGTCGCTGCTAGAGGCTGGATGAGGTGCGAGGGCCGAGATGTCTGGCGCGAAATGGGGAGACCTTGGCCGCACATATTACCAATGGTTTTGAAAGAGAGAAGAGATGGGCCCGCTCCGGTTTTTCGACCCGTACTTATTATTGCTACGCCACCTCATCCGCAGGGCTATTGACCTTAAATGATGGTTGATGATGATGCTAAACTAATTTTTTTATTGAATGGAGGCTTGCAATCAAAAACCTAAGATAACCACCGATACCTTTTGCTTGAATCTCTTTCAAAAGCGCGCAGTGACTCGAGATAATATATTTCGGTTACCGATCCAATTACCAATCGCAATAAGCTATTATTTGCAAGACTGGTCACGGGAAATGCCTAACAATTTACATTGATAAAATTTGAAACTATCGACATCACAATAACATTACACACATCACTATAGAACACGGTTCTATATTTGAATAAATTGTAACAATCCAATTGATATTCAATTGTGTGACAACTAATAAATAGATAAACAATAAACTAACCAGATGCACGATCTCACTCAGACCTGTTCGCGTCCAAATATTACCGCTCTCCTCAGGGAGCGTTCAAGTATTACGTAACGCAATTTTTGAAAGATTTTTTGAACCCCCATCCTGCCCTTGTAACGCACCGTAACGGTTTTGCTGTACTCACCCCTCCACTCTCTAAACGTTACATAACACTCCAAATGACCATTTTTGTAACCTATGTCGCAAAAAAAGTATGTTACAGATTTTATTTACAAATACAATATAGGGCTCCCCGTGAACATATAAAAAAAAGGGTTTGCCAACTTGGCGAGACAAATAACAAAATGACGACCGACTAATAAACAATGCCAAGTGGTGCCCGAAAACGTAAATAAAAAGATTTGCCAATGGTTGGAGCTTTGATTCCCTAATTTTCTATCCAAAAAAAACAATGTAGCTAACGTTTATAAGCAAGCCCCCTCGTCCCTGTAACGCATCGTAACGTTATTTATGAGACCCCCACTTCCCCAAATTGGTTACGTATTACTTGAACCACTCCTTCCCACAATCCCCGTCTCCGCTTCACAAGCGAGCTGCTTGCAAAGCCCGCGTCTCCTCCCACAAAACTCGTCTGCTCCAACGGACATCGGTTCTGCGACATACGTGACCACACCACTGCCACTTGCCGATCCAACTTATTGGTCAGTTGCAAAATAAAAGATTGTTCACTGAAAATCACTACATAGTATCAAACAAAGTCACGTTCTCTGTCCCTATATCCCTATGTATGCTTAAATTTTAAAACTATTCAATGGATTTTGATACGGTTATTTTTGAGGTAATGTGCTGTCGTAAATAAATACGTTTTCCGCTTACATTGCAAACGCAGGCTGAACCTACCCTTAATAAAAAAAAATCTATACAACGTTACCAGTTTGTCAGTGTAGGTATTTAGTATCAGTTATTGCACTCATGCGAAGCCGGGGCGGGTCGCTAGTAAATTATAAACACACGAGCCAGAGTGCGTTGTTATTTTAATGGCTGTAACGCACGGTTAGCGTTACTATATTGAAGGTCGCCATTTTGTCTCTGCCAAACGGACTTAGTTACTGCGCATTGTACGGCGCTAGTGATGGGCTTGGCCCTTTGGAAATGTATCGATATGATTATATTCATATTAATTTATTCACTTGTAAAATACTGTACAATTGTAGTAATTAGTTAGTGACAATTAAATTGAAATGATAAATGTTTGTGCCACTTTGCTAGATTTTAGTGTAACTAAGCACTATATCCGACGCTCTTGTCGTGTAGGTTGTGCGTGAAGTCGGCCAAGCCGCACTGGGCCCGTGCCCCTCGGTGGGGACGTTTAATGAGCTGATAATGATGAAGCACTATATTGTTAATAAATAATTTATATATTTATGCAATGTGTTGCTGGCTTTTGTTTTTCTTTATTTTTATGACATTTCTATGGAATAATAACCTGAGGGTTAATAACCTGAGTTACAGGATTCTCCTTATTCAGATATTAAGCCCACGCTAGTGATGTTTATATGTTTGGGGAGAAAAGCGACCTGGCGAATAGGTACGGTACCTTCGCGTAACGACCTTAGATACCAACACAATACTGATTCAGTCCAACCTAATAATATTGTACAATGCGACGCTTAAATTTATTTTTAGATTTTGGCTCCAAACCAAAAGATGGTCGTTATTATAAATAAAGTTAACTCAAAGTTTAAAATTGAGATGTTGTAAAATATCAACATGAACGGAGATAATTCTTGAATCAAGTTTCAAATGTATATCATCATCAGCTCATTAAACGTCCCCACCGAGGGGCACGAGCCTACCCGTATAGGGTGATTAGGCATTAAAGTCATCCACACGCGGGCCCATTGCGGATGTGGACGACTTCACACACAACCTTCGAATCTCTTCGCAGGCGCGCATGAAGGTTTCCTTACGATGTTTAAAAGTAAATATATTGTATGTACATAGGTAACGTATGAAGCGAGGGGTGCCTTAATTAACAAAGCTCATGAATGAAGAGAGAGAATTTTATATGAAAGTTGACTAGGCGGTAGACTCGATACTAAGTTGTCTTGGTATACCTACACCGCAATGATAGAATAAAATAAAACTGCCTACAATAATGGCACCGAAGCGGTAATTCTAGTAATAAGAAGTCTTAGAGTAATACCAGCTTCGGTTTTTTTTTTTTTAAATAATAATTTTATCCGACAGAATACAATAGTTTCATCTATTACATATAAATAAAATTGGATAGTCGTTTGTATATATATATATATATATGGTACAAATATGCCAAAACTACATTTTTTTTTTAAATTTTGTCCGTTTGTTCCGGACAATCTCTGAAACGGCTGGATGGATTTAGATGGGACTTTTTTTTGGCAGGTACCTGATGTAATAAGGAAAAACATAAGATTCTTTTATTTAAAACAATACTATTCGTTTTAAAGCGCGGCGGCCGCGCTTCGCGTGGCTTAACGAAGCTATTTTGAGTTATGTTTTACAGCGGGAGAATATATTATAACGCGGGTAATACCACGGGGAACAGCTAGTTAGACATAGAACTTAACTCTAAAGACACAGAAAAGGTATACCACTCAGCTTCATCCATGATTATGGAAGACACCATGACGTTGAATATGGCTGGGCACCCAGGTGTCTCGTACGTCGATAATAAAAATACGTTGCGTAACATTGGACAGTGGATACCGGGCCCGAGTGACCCAGAAAGCGGCCAATCTACTGGCACTATGACATTATTGCGCCCAGTTTCTGTGCATAATTATAAAAAGTGGCCCCAGACCGCACGTTGCTAAAGGTCATAGCTTTTATGTGTGTTCGATTGACGGCGTTGTAGGTTTTTTTTTTTGTAGATTTTTGTAAACCGGATTCGGTTTGATTAGTGTTTTTTCTATTTTGGACTTTTATCACGCCCGAATGAACACATCGTATAATTGAGAGGTTGGCTACTCGAGTTTTTATTAGCTGCCGGGTTCGATCCCCGGGCGGTATAAACATTTGTGTGCATGTCTGTTTGTATTGTTCTAAGAGTTTTGTATTATAATATGTATGTATTGTTAAAAAATATAAGTGTGTTCATCCGTTTTTTAGTTCCCATATTACAGGTTTAATGCTTAGTTTGGGACTAGATGGTGCTGTGTGAATGTCAGTGGATATTTAATATTATTTTTCGATCATTCCAATCGTACAGATAGTAAAAGAAAAGACGCTTTTTGCAGCTCCGTCAATCTTTTAATGGGGTGTCATAATCATTAGCTTTTTATACGTCCCCAAAGTTGGGCACGAGCCTACCCGTACGCGGGTGAATAGGCCTTAGTCGTCCACGCGGGCCCAGTGCGGTGCGGTCGACGCGCACGCACAACCTTTGAATCTCTTCGCAGGCGTGCGCAGGTCTCCTCACGATGTTTTTTCCCTCACCTTGCGAGGGTGTATATTTATTTAATTGTGTATGCATATCACTTGCATATTGCACTAAATGTCCACATGCAAGGGCTTCGGTCCGCTGCGTGTCACTGCGGATTAGTGCACACGACGAGAGACAGGCGTTCTGGGTTAGCTTCCTAGCTAATACGGGTGCAATGCTTCTACAACATGTTTTTAGAATAAAATTGATTTCCTTTTATGTAGACTGAATTCTAGTTTTATTTTATCACACTGATATTATATATGACGACCCATTTGGTATAGCGGTTGAGACGTCGACTACAACACCAAGGGTTTCGGGTTCGATCCCCGGGCGGTACAAACATTTGTGTGCATGAACATGTCTGTTTGTACTGGTCTGGATGCTTTTTATGTATAATATGTATGTATTTACAAAAAAAGTGTATATACGTATGTTTATCCGTTGTTTAGAATTAACACTACAGGCTTCACGCATAACTTGGGGCTAGACGGCGCTGTGTGAATTTCAGTGGATATTTATCGTTATTATGTTTTCGAAATCCTTAAGATTCACGGGCCAAATAGAGGCCCGGTCCTTTGAAAGGCATGCGTGGGGCCGAAGCCAACAGCCCAGAGGATCTTTTTCGAATTTTTAATCTTTGTATATGTTACACGTGGCGGATTATTTTTATTTATTTATATGTATATATAACAATTTTTTATGAGTGTGATTGGTTATTTTGGCGTTATATATTCATAGGCACGAAAAAAATGTTATTTCAATATTAAAAAAAACTACAATTTTATTTATATGTAATATACTAACTGCCCACTGAAGTGTAGTTTAGCTCATAGTTTAGCATAGTTTTGCTCGGCCGCTCGGTGTAATTACGATAAACGCGGCGTTTGCAATTCTATTATTTAATTATTTCTTCATTTGGTTTTCGTTGAATTCATTTAAGACCTCATTGGCTCTCGGTGTTTGTATTTTTATAGTTGATCGATTATCGAAGGATCACTTAAGTTCTTAAATGATTATTTGTCTATGTAGGTTATTTTTTTATCTCAGACGTGAATGGGACGGCCAGTTCGCAGTGTTGCCACCTTGCCACCTTTTTTTAGTATAGTTTAACTCCTTTTTTTTAGCCCGAAAAGAGCAATCTAGCTCTTCTTCACTGTCTTGAAAATATTAGCAAATTTTGAAGATTTCTACATTCTAATAATTACTTTTTGCTATTTTATCGGTTATGATGACCTTTTTTTTAGAGGCTCAAAAAAAAGGCTTCATGACATGATTATTTCATTATTTTTAGAACAGACAATCTTTTGATGCTCATCATCAGCTCATTAAACGTCCCCACCGAGGGGCACGAGCCTACCCGTATAGGGTGATTTTGATGCTCAATTTGGTCCTTTTTTATTATTACTTCTCAAAAACCCTTTTTCGAAAACTGAGGTAGCAACACTGCCAGTTCGCCTAGTGCTGCCTGAGAAGGCCTTTGGCCTGAATTACGAAGTCTGATTATATGATGAATATATTAGAGTTACAAACAAGAATAAAACCACGGTTTACGTCTCGTCTCGACTATAAATAAAACAAATATCTTGTAAACGCCAAGTTGTTTGGCATTCTACTGATGTAATAAATCGATTCTTAATACGTACTCCGTAGAGTTGAAATTGATTCGGCTGGTTTACATTTCTGTCGGATCAATTTATAGGTTATGATTTTTTTTAGCAATTCAATCGGTGAGAATTGCAAGGTCGTTTTATATGATACAGAATGCATTTTGGTTTTATATATTGCGGTTGAATTATGTGATTATTACTGCACCTAAGGTAAAGTCAAACTGAAGATATATTTTCTATTAACATAATACTTTTTGGCATGTTTTTGGATAAAACGTACTTATAATAATTAGGAAATTAAAGTACGTTCCATTTATTTGATTTGGTATATTTGTTTTTGTGTAAATACATAGAAACGACGCTCTTACGGTGAAGGAAAACATCGTGAGCAAACCTGCGCACGCCTGCGATGATTCAAACATGGGACGTTTAATGAGCTGATGATGTACCCAGATCAACACAAACATGCATAAAATGTTTGTAGTGTCCGGGAATCGAACCCGGAACTCTTTGTGTAGTAGCAGACTACTCTGTCATTATGTCTCACGTGTCGTCAAAAACTATTCTTTTACCACATGGTGATATTTAAAATGAAACACTTGACTAAATAAAGTGTTCATTATACTTCTGATATTTGTCTCAAGACCTTGAATTCGGGTATTACCAAAACAGCTCCACGTTTATCATTCCACGGTTTTAAAATTATTTTCGGAAGCTTACTATAGTTAAGGGGGTTAATAATTGAAGCAAAGGGGGTCGCTAATGAAAAAATGCATCAAATTTGATAACCCATTTGGTGTAATGGTTGAGAAGTCGGCTATTACACCAAGGGTTCCGGGTTCGATCCCCTGGCAGTACAAAAACTTGTGTGCATAAACATGTCTGTTTGTAATGGTCTGGGTGTTTTTTATGTATGTTTATATGTATTTACAAAAAGAAATATTCACATATGTTTATCCGTTCTTTAGTACCTATACTACAGACTTCGCAGTCAGTGGATATTTATTATTGATGACATAGTTTGTATGTATGAGGCTGAAACTGGCAGAAAATTCTAGCAGAAAAAATGTGATGGCCAGGTACGCAAAAGGACTTGATTCCTGTTTTTAATAGAATATGGTAAAATTATTTGAAACATTTGCACGTTGCCGTCAAAGTTTATAAATGAAAACCACCTTTTTTTGGTACCAAGGTTATTTTCGTCCCTGACCATCGCGTTTTTTCTGCTACAATTTTCTGCCAGTTTCAGTATCATTTGTATGTAGGTATGTGTTCATAGATACCATCTTTTGCGACCTAAGATCAACAATGAACTGACTAGATGCATAATCGCGACCGAAATATGGCCGAGCCGCTTGACATATTGTTATCGAGCCTGTGATATTGACCCAAATCGGTGGGAGGAGCTTGCTTCCCAAAGGTCTTTTTGGCGATCTGCCATCTTCAATAACATTAAAACATTTGAGGTATATCGCCTCAATGTGCTTGATTCTAAACGCCAACAACGAAAAGAAAGACCAAAGCCCTCCTATACGTATACATACAACAACCAGGGCCAGTTGTACTGTCATGGTGTGACGGAGTGTTTAAGACAAATTTGGCCTAGCGAGCCATATAAGGGCTCATACCCGGAGAGAAAAATAATTATGCAAGGGTCGCCGTCGTCGAAATCGATGAGGAGGACTATATATATATATATTGTTATATTAAATTATTCATTTAAATTTTGACCTTAACGCGTCATTCCAAGGGTACAAAATCAAAAGCACGAGCATACTACTATACCACGTTGCCATGTAACGAGCGACATGATTATGAATGAAAATTCTGCCCAACTGACGCGATGGGCGGACTTCGGCCGCGGACACTTTTTGGGTGAGATTGTGTGTAGTTAGATTATCGTTTATCTAAGTTTGCAACGCAAGAGATCGTTATCAGGACGAGGAGCATCCAGCAGAATAGTAAACGAGGCTCTGTCAATGGCAGGCACAGGGCCAGCTCGTTAGATTATGGTCCGCAAGACCCTAATGTTGAAAATTAGGGTTGGGATTGATAAGTCTTACAATGAACTTGTAACATTTTCATAATGTTAAAGGTTCCCTCTTAATAAGGGCACACTATCGCTACAGTACTCACACACATTTACATACACACACCATCACACACACGCACGCATGCACGAACACAAATTCACATAATTAATATACCTTATACATGTTACTAGATTCACCTCGGCCTGTTGAGGAGAGGCTGGCAATCTGTCATACAGGTTTTCCTAGTTTCAGTCGACAGACAGTCTCTCACTCAGATGTCTCAAATTATGATATGATATATAACATGTAACTAGATATAATATGATTGTAAGTCTTTGTGAGAGATTAAATAAAGTGCGTAATGATTATTATATAATAATCATCAGCTCATTATACGTCCCTACCGACGGGCAAGAGCCTACCCGTAGAGGATGTATAGGCTGTAGTCGTCCACGCGGGCCCAGGGCGGACTGGCCGACTTCACGCATAACCTTTGAATCTCTTCGCAGGCGTGTGCATCACGATGTTTACGTTCACCGTAAGAGCGTCGGATAAACGTACTTAAAATTTTGAAACTTATATAACTATGTATGGTGGTTTGAACCTGCATTCTCCAGATCGGAAGGTAACAGTCCACACCAATGATCCACCGACGCTCTCAATTGGAACTTATTCAACATTAATAAGTTTCAATTTTGCAAAATACTAATTTTACAATTACAATGCACTTTCGTTGCTTTCTTTTCAAAAACACATTGACCCCGTACGAACTGCATTAGGTTGGAGCGATGCCAGCCAAAAACCCTCCGCGTAGCAAAGTGAACACACCAATTTGGCAGTTTCCAAGTTAGCCTTCGCTGTGAAAACAAATTGTAATTTGGTGCTCTGAGAGTTACAATTAATTAAAAAAGAAATGTTCAACCCTACGACCGCTAAGATTCCGGGAATAACATGAATTTTTCGTGATTGTACCGTACTAAGTCTACTTGGGGGCTTACCGCCATATCTTTATTACATATAAATAAATTAGAGTGTCTGCTTGTAATATCGAAATAACAATGTTTTCTTCATACATATGAATAAATATATACAGGTACATTTGCCAAAATAACAACTTTTACAACAACAACAGGTTCGAATCCAGCCACGTACCCACCTGTAAGTTTATCCGACGCTTTTATGGTGAAGGAAAACATTGTGAGGAAACCTTCGCACGCCTGCGAAATTCAAAGGTTGTGCGTGAAGTCAGCCAATTCGTACTGGGCCTGCGTAGACAACTAAGGTCTGTACAGCCTTTGCGGGTAGGCTCGTGCCCCTCGATAGGGACGTATATGAGCTGATGATGATGATGAAATTTCAATTTCGAGTCGAGTGGTGGTCTTCTTATTCAGTGGGTGGATCCATCTGACCAGTCATCAAATCGATATCAAGGTTTTGCCCCCGCCTAACTTTTGTCACGATTCCCTGTAGGTTCGCTTAATCTCGGGTGGGCGGGCCACTTTATCCTCATACTATAGAATAAAGAGCGTCGGTGGCTCAATGGTGTGGACTGTCGCTCTCCTACCGGGAGGGCTGAGGTTCAAATCCCGCCATGTACCAATGTGTTTTCGAATTTTCGAAATATTATAATGTTTAATCCTACGCTCTTTTCGGTGAAGGTAAACATCGTGAGGTAACCTGCGCACGTCTACGAATAAATTCAAAGGTTTTGCGTGAAGTCGCCCAACCCGCACCGGGCGCGGTGGACGACTAAGGCCTAATCACCCTAAACGGGTAGGCTCGTGCCCCTCGGTGGAGATGTTTAATAAGCTGATGATAATGATAAAAATATGTCTTTTAGCCGGTGACTGTAGTCACCTAAACGTCGAAATAAATAAATGTTCTATGAAAATTGTTTTAAATTCATGAAATTGGTTTTATTACAATGAGTACGAATACCTGAAACCAACACAAAACTTAAAACAGACATTTGCCGTAAATTTTACGTGACTGGCACGATATATGAAGTTATACTCCAAGTTTCATTACATATTATGTAATGGGAGGCTATTCGAAAACAATAAGTACGCGTCTCAGTGTTATTATGCAAATAAGTTGCGCAAGAGTCGACCTTGAACGCTTCTTCGATGATAAATACTTATTATGTGGTTCTTAATTAAATATATCCGTGTGCTGCCGTAGTATGATGAGGATTAGTGGTCTTCTTCTTATCGAGTCGATATGGATTCACAAGTTATGGTAACGCGACCAATATTGGTACCACTTTAATCGCCCTTTCATTTGCCACCCAGAGGTCCCGGAAACCGCACGAAGATGGACAGTTCGGGCAAGACAGTAGGTGTTTTATTCTCTGAGGGGCACCACAGTCGCACAAACTGCTTCTGGAATATCCCCATCTTACCCGATTCTCACGGCACCTGCCAACACCCACCCGCAGTCTATTCGTAGGTTTCACCACCCAGGGGAAGGATTAGTGGTAGATTGTAGATTTTAATTGCAAGAGGAAGTTTATATTCGTACCGACCTTCTCTCTCTTCTCTCTTCAACCTATCGCATTCCACTGCTGGACATAGGCTCCCCATTTTGCGCCAGATATCCCGGCCATCCGCATTCCTCATACAGCCTCTACCAGCAAGTTTTCAGTCCATGGGCGGGAGGGCGTTCTACGCTACGTACCAACCTTATCGAGATGAAAATAGTAAAAACAGTTCGCAAATATTCAAAATTGACTAAGTGTTTTTCAATTTATTTTTTAGTTATTTTAATATAAGCTAGTAGCTACTGTATCCAGTGGACTTAGGGCTACCAAATGTCTGGGAAATCCGGGATTTTCCTGAAATTTTGCATCTTGTCCCGTGTTCAGTATTTAGACCTTATTGTCCCGGATTTCGCAAGTCTACTAGTTTTGTAATAAATTTAACTAACCAACCAATAACAAAACTGGACTGCACAGGTGCATTCGGGAGGCTGACTTCTAACTTACTTTTACTTAGATTTTCCTATACAAATAAGTATAAATATTTTGAAAATAAAAAGGAACGAGATACTTTTTACTATGGAACAATATGTATATTATTATTAATGATACGACACACCATTGTCGTAGAATTGTCCCGGGTTTCATATAGATATTTATCTGATAACCCTAAGTGAACGAGTTCTAAAAGGATTTATCAATATCTTAAAGTAGTAATCTAATTGGCTTTCTTATAATGATAGATATATCTATCTTAAATTGTTATGCACTAAGTGAGCTGTCTGCTTGCCTGCTTACTAATTTCGAAAATACTCCAACTCACGGGAAAGGCGGAGGACCGGGATGTCTGGCGCAAATGGGGGAGACCTATGTCGCAGTGGACTGCAATAGGTTGAAGAGAGAGAGAGAGATGGGGTAATTTATTAAATTAGATTTATTCGATTTTTGTATGAGTATGAGATTAATTGCAATGAGGAGTGTAACAGGCAATAGGAGTATAGGAATGCTGACTTAAAAATATTGTTTCACGCGATCTATATACTAGCTACCTACCTAGACTTATTCTAAGAACCGATGGTTAGCCATTTGCTATATTTTGCTAGGTGCACTCACTTTTTAAGTTAAATGCCTACCTGTATTAAATACTTTCACTGTGGATTGCCTTTTGATTCAAAGAAGACCGCTATCATACAAACCTTTCTAACCATACATAAATCATACAAAACCAAACATGTATCACAATATGTAGTTACCTGTCTGCAAGTAATACAAAGGCTTAGTGCAGAAATCCTCCATAAATTCATACAGTCCATTGTACAATTAAAAACGCATTGCTGAATGTGTTTCGTAACTCAAAGTATACACTGCCAATATAAGTCGCACTAAACAAGATCTTTACATGTACGACTTACGTATCGACCTTGGCCAGTGAGCGGGTGATACGTGTGTAGAAAGTGACGGTCATATGCGATTGTGTCGCGTGCGAGCGAGACGCATATACCGGCGCTGGCACAACGTGGACACCACGAGGCGTCGATTGTCGCGCTTTTGAGGTTATGTTGGCGCTTGACGACTATTCGAATTTAGAATGTGTTTGTTAAAAGTTTAATGGAGTACGTAAATAATGGTTGTTTGTTGTGTCTGTGAAAGTATTGTTTGGTTGATGCAAAGTTACAAGTGACAATATCGTGAAAGTAAACAGTGTGTTTTTTGTTTTTCAACTTGTTTCCACTTGTTTCTTACGTTGCAAAAGTAAAGCGTGCTACCGACCTATTTGTTACATAATTTATTAGATTGTAAACAGGCGGCGTAAAATTAGTTATCTAATTGTATAAAAACAGATAATTGGTATCAGTGAAATGTTACCTCAAATGTAAAGATATAATTGAAATGGTTGATTAATTCCAATTATGGTTGAAATTTGCTTTTTAATATTAAATATTCCACGCTATATGAATGAAAATGAAAATTGAAAAGTGTTTATTCAGTTTAGGTCTTAAGAACACTTTGAATGTCAATGAAGCTACACTGGTTCGGGAGGTAGTTTTCCACGAGAAGAAACAGCAGAAACTCAGTAGTTATCTTTTCAAAAAATTGTGTTGAATACAGATTCATTTGTATCAAATAATTATATAAGCAATTATATTTTCAATTTTTTATCGTTTATGGTAAAATATAATAATCTACAAAGTATATTAGCAGTTAGTATTTTATAAATTTAAATAGTGACAAAAAAAAAAACAAAGTAGTGCAGGCGTGGAAATCAACATGTCCATGAGTTTTATATTTATATAATCTTCACCTATAGTAAGCTTTTTTTATTAAATAGACTTTACATGAGACTTAAACTTATGCAGGGTATCAATTACATTTTGTGGTAGCTTATTAAATATTATTAATGCTTAATCCACAAATAGTTCCAACTTAGCAATCTAAGATTTTGGACGGCAAGTTGTGTTTGTTCCTAGTGTTTCAAACTAGATTACTGACTTTTTTGAGAATATGTAAATTTTTGTACATAGATGACGCAGTATAGAATGTTTGAGACGGTAATGTTAAAATATTTTTTGTTTTAAATAATTCCTTAGTGAGTCACGTGATTTAAGGCCGTATATATGGCACGGATGGATCTTTTCTGCAATACAAAATTGTTTGTAGATCAGCAGCAGACCCACAAAAGTAGACCATAAGACATCACGCTGTGAAATAGCTAAAATACACAAGTCTTGCAGTCTCAATACCTAGGTTGGATACCTAGGTTGTATTGTATACATCTTTTCATTCCTACATATTGGATACCCTTGACTGACTGTGACATATAAATGTCTGTCTGTTTGTAAAAAAAAAAATGTTATATTGGAATTCTTTTTCAAAAAATACAACCAACCGGTCGGTTGATGACTTCCTAGGTTTTAATGTCAACGACTTAATTCTATGCTGTCCGGGTGAACATTGGCGCGAAATAACAATTCCGCATTTCATTAATTAATGCGCTGAATTAAAAATACGCAATATCTTGTTCAAGTTAGTAACGATAAATAGCCTGGTATTTAAAGTTTGAATTCTGTCACTTTCAGTAGTTGCTGTGTAACAATGATACATGAAAATTTTTATGAAATTTTATCTGTAGAGGAGATTCGGATAATTTATTTATCCACTAAATACATCCATATTGGTTAAAAATAGTTCAGAAGCACTTTTCAGTGCACGTTTTTTTATTGACACCCTATATACGTTATATCAAACGTCATTCGGTTGTCAACATGGATGCTCTTGAGTTTTGACAGCGGCTTTTAAAATGTACATGCGGTTAGAGTTACCAGGAGAATAAACCAAAAGACCGGAGTAAAGGCCTGATTTCCATTGAAAAGTCCTAAGATTTTATGTACGACAATAATATTACAATGTAGGTGATTTTTTAAAGTTATTTCATAGATAAGTACCTATATGTTTGCAATTTGCAAAGTGGCGTTCCATCATCTCTGCCTACCCCTCTGGGACCAAGGCGTGAGCTTTATTTATTTATTTATGTTTGTTATTATTACAAAAAGAACATAATTTCTAGATGGTTTTACTTTTGCAAAAACAGATCTTAAAAATGTGTGTGTTCATGGAAATTCTCAAATATCAAGAGGATTGCAAAATCCGGCTACAATCCTGAGGAAAGTCCAAAAAGTACTGAGATCTCAGGAAAAATCCCGAAATATGGTAACCCTACATTTACATAATAAATGATCTGACTTTATCAAAACTGAGCAACATGAACTCGAAATTATGGAATTAACTTTAGACTAAGAATTATAATACTATATTTTTATTGTAGTACATCAATGATGTAAAAAAGTATGGATTCGTGATATGCTCACAAAACAATCGAAAAATGTGTTCCGAAGGCAGTGGGAGCACACTTACATATATTTCGAATCTCGAACACATTTACCTACATAAAAGAGTACAAACTGTACTCTCTTAGGCGGTTCGTTTTTGAGGCACGGATGGCGTATCTACCTTTATATATATACTGAATATCATTGTAGTACATTAAAATCTTAAGACTAATAATATATTTAGTAATATTTTAATTTACTAAATGCATAAGAACTTTAACCATTTTTTATTTGTACAATCTTTGTCCGTGTGAGTTCCGGCTAATCTCAGAAACGACTGGACCGATTTTGATATATAATTCTTGTAATACAGAGTATACAAGGTTTCCAATTCCACGTAGAACAAATAGCGGGCACAGCCAGTTTTAAACATAGTTTCAAAGTGGAAACAATACTTTAAAACGATCACGGGTCGCAGAACCAATCGCGTAGCGGAACAGCGTTAGAACCTAGTGGCTAGTCTTTACACTAGTGTGCAAGTGAAAGATGTCAACGTGCGCATAGAAGGTGCAGTGATGACCGCCGGCGTCACCGGCCGCAGGAAGACGAGGGGGCGCCGCAGTTGGGCGAGGATCGAACATGATCAGGTATCACAGAGATCAGGTATTTACTAGGTGGTAGACTCGGTGCTGATTTAATCCGAAAGAGAACTAAAGTTACCGACATAGCCCGCCAGATCGGCAAGTTGAAGTGGCATTGGGCTGGTCACGTATGTCGCAGAACCGATGGCCGTTGGAGCAGACGAGTTCTGGAGTCCGCGTCTTGGCTAGCGTAGCGTAGGACGCCCGGCCCGATGGACCGACGACTTGCGACGGTCGCTGTTGGAGGCTAGGCGCAAAATGGAGGATACCTATGTCCAGATGGGAAATGGGATATGTTGAAGTGAAGACTCGGTACTGAGTCGTCTAGGTAGGTACCTCCGCAGTGCCAGGTATCGTCCCGTGAAATACCAGTGTTTTGCACTTCTGTGTTTCGGGATGAGGGCACTGTACCTCACTAGGTACAGTGCCCGGTAATTTCACTAAATTACCGGGTAAAAGAGAACTAATGTCTGTTGCCTCGGGTGTCGGGCGCAGTGCGGCATTGATGGAGAATAATGTTAGCAACCATCCTAAGATAGCCGAGACCGGTAGCTTAACGCTTTGACTGCCATAGACCTTTAAAGTGTCATATACAATAGAGTTTCCATAGTTTCTGGATCAAAAGATTCATGTAGTTGACGTCCTACGCGGAATTCGTACTGCAAATGAATGAAATATTCTGTCTGCGTCCGGACACATACAACCCTGTGGCATTCAAAAAACGAATGAATAGGTTTTTTCTGGGCAAGCTCGTACCATCTTAGAGCACGTCTCTTCCGCTAGGATAGTCTGTGCAAGCCTATAAAAAAAAACGTGAGACATGGAATAATTTTCCTAGAAGACGAGGGTCAGGTGCAGTTGGGTGAGGCTATAACATGATCAGGCATCATCATCAGCTTATGACGTTTCAGTGCGGGCACAGGCCTTCACAGTAGTGCTGATTGGTGGGTGGTAGCGACTAACATTCTAAGATAGCCGGGACCGACGGCTTAACGTGCTCTCCTAAGCACGGATTCGTCTGCCTTTTTAGACAATAGATAACTTAGCTTCCTAATCAAGTGAAAATTCGGACAGAGTGGCATTCATTGTGCGGTCCCTGGCGGGATTCGAACCGGCGAATCCAGGACCATCCAATTCGCCGCGAACATTATTTATCAATGAAAAACAAATTTTTGGTACCGATAAAATGACGTATTTAAAGTTTTGACTTAATGAACTTGTGACATTCAACTTTTGGACTTAAGATCTTCTCCTTGATAGTGTAGGAATTTGACATAGTCACCGGTGAAGGAATTTGAAATAATCACCACGCCTATCAGGCAGTTTGAAAATAAGTATCTGTCTTTATAGATAATCATTCAACCGACAAAAACCAGGAACTAAAGAGGATAAGTGGTAATACAAACTAACATATTTCAAATCTCAGTATGAATGAACTATGCTAGCTATTGTGGACTAGGTGGTAGACTCGGTACTGAGTCGTCTAGGTAGGTACCACCGCAACGCTAGATATCGTCCCGAAATAGAAGTGTTTCGCACTTATGTGTTTCGGGATGAGGGCACTGTAGCTAGTAAAATTACCGGCTATAAGATACCTAACATCTGTCGTCTCGGATGACGGTCGCAGTGCGGCATTGATGGAGAATAATAACTATATATCAGTTGTTGGTCTCAATCAATGCCGCTCTGTCATGGTCAGGCGTAATTAGCATCAGGTGAGAGTCCTGACCGTCTTCTACGCGTTGTAACATAAAAACAAAACCTTGAACCTATTACAATTTGAAGCCCTAGTGTAACTGTGTATCTTGTGTTTGTCAGCAGGCATCCGACTTCACGGACATCGGCGATTGGCCGACGCTAAGCGCTGCGGTCGCAGGCGCCAGGTGTCACTCGACGCCGCCGCCCCAGGAGGCCGACTCGGCGTACCACAATGGGAATGCGGTAAGGCCTTTACTCCCACATATTCTTGTCATGTTGAGCATCGGTGGTTCTGGAATGTTGTCTTCTTATCGGGAGGTCGCGGGTTCGAATCCCGCCACTTCAAGAAAGAAACATTTACCAATGTGTTTTCCGAAGCTCTTGCGGTGAAGGGAAACATCGTGAGGTAACTTGCCGAGATTCAAAGGTTGTTCGTGAAGTGGTCCAATCCGCACTGGGCCCGCGTGGACGACTAAGGCCTATACCCGCGTACAGGTAGGTTCGTGACCCTTGGTGGGGATGTATAATGAATTGATGATGATTCTTGTTATGGTAGTGAAGACCGTGTGGTTAGTGGTGAAGCGGGCTGATAACACAAGGATCACGTTCTTTACGACCCATTTGGTGTAGTGGTTAAGTCAGCTATTGTAATAGGGTTAAACATTTACCCTTTCATATTATTGTCATGAACTTAAGGACCCATGTAGTGTAGTGGTCAGTGGCATGCACTCCATATATGCAAATAAGCAATGCATATCCTGTGCGTCCAGACAACTCGGAAAATCGCCAACATTTAAACGAATCTTACTATTTCCCAGTTACCCCGATTATCTATACAAATGATCAAATTATCCAACATAAAATTATTATAACATTTTTGCACTAATAATTTATTTTACTTTCAATGTTTTTATAGCTCATGGCTGGGACTATATTATTTGGTTTGATTTCTCTATTATATACTTTCATAATACACTTCCTTAAAGTTGCTTCAAATATATTGGTTAGGTAACGTTTAACGAAGTATTTGTATCGCAATTTTCCTGTAATTCGGTAGTTTCCATCATCCGCAATAAAATACCAAACCTTATTTTTATAAAAGCGCACCTTATTTCTTATGTTTATTGATTGATCACTTTTGTTTTTTTGCAATATTGTATTTTAAATAAACTGAATTCAATAAATATTAGGTCAATTGATGATAGTGAGCAATGACGTCACATACTACTAATTTCATACAAAATATATGGAAACATAGACATATTTGGTAGACAGATTGTATATTGAAAGGCGGTGTCTAATTTTTGTTAGTGTGCAGTTACAGATTTGTATTAGTGTGCGTCACTAGGGATGTGACCTTGGTATCGAACAACATATTGCTAGAATTAAGCCGGGCGTCGTCGTCGCACCTGCAGAATTAGATGATTATAAATTGTGTTAAAAATAACATGGAGTCAGATACAGCAACGCTGTTAATTTTATCTACAACAAAAATTAAAAATAAAGCGTTACCATAATAAATTTTATACGCAAATATTTTGAAGTTTGGTCTTCCTGGGTTAAAAATTAGATGATGTTGGAACAAATAAAACAAAATATTATTGGTAGGTATTAAATAGACTATTATATTTTTACGGTAAAATAACAAATTTTAAATAACACTCACAAACTCAAACTTAAAAATTATTTTATTTAAAAAATATATACTGAAAGCCTCATTATCATTTTTAAAGACCCATACATACCTACATTGATAACCCACAATAGTGGGTATCATGAAAAAAAGTTTCAGTTTAAAATATGCGACCTAAAAACATTTTTTTTCATGTTTTTTTGTTAAAATTATAATGTGGATTACAGAACACAAATATGTTCTTGCAAAATTATAACAATATTTTTATAGTTTTTTTTTCTGAGAAAGTTGATGTGATATATATATATCAACTTGATAATAGATATATGGTTGGTACTGCATCGGATTTCAGTTTTTTTATTGATAAGCCTACGATGAAACAGGATTGCTCAAAATGTTTTGAGCAAAGCCTGGAGTTCTTCGTAGGCTCCCAGTTTTCACGCCTTACACTTTTAACCCATTCTTCTCTGATTTGTGGACATTTCGGGAACCTAAAAATTCAATAATTGTATAAAAGAAACTGTTAAAGAAATACTATCGATGGAATTAAATTCTATGTTGAGTACATCACTATGTAACATCCTTAAATTTTCATGCATAATATTAATTGTTTTAGACGTAATTTCTACAATTAATACAAGCTAATGTATGTCTAACATTATTTAAAGTCTACTACTACATGTTTTTTATCCATAAGTCTCATTACAACTACGTAATATGAATGAAAATGTCGTCAATATTTACTTATGAAATGATAATTCCGGGTCTTTTACTCCTCCTTTGGTGGTTCTTGAAGAACAATTTACCGCAGAACACGACATTTTTCTACGTTTACTTATTTCTTTTCAAAATATTTATTAAAATTATGACACTTTGTGAAAAATTTGCACGACAGCTCGTAATGTTTTGGCCTCTTTGGAGGCCACAAAATGACACGACGTCAGAGTTGTCAAACGTCTATCAACCGTCTCTTCTACTCGTAACTAGGATTCGTGTGATAGACAAAGATACATGACGTGTATTGCATACAATGATATAAGACGGCAACGTTTATGACTATCATCTAGTATGCTTATTAAGTATGGAAACATTCCTTTTTGACAGTTCCTAAAAAGTACGTCAACGATTAGTGGTGTCAAGTACAATTTGCCCAAATGCTAAGGAGATAGTGATTGATTAGGCATAAAATAATGCACTAAATGTCCACATGCAGAGGCTCTGTGCCGCTGCGTGTCACTGCGGATTAGTGCCACAGCGACGTAGAGACAGGCGTTCCGGGTTAGCTTCCTAGCTGATACGGGTGCAATGCTTCTACAACAAAACTAACAAGAAACATTAACATGACTAAATAAAAATAATATATGGAATAAAAGAGCTTGTATGAAAATATTGATCGATGTGAACTAGGGAATTATGTCTGGAGCGCGCAAAGTGGCGTTCCATCATCTCTGCCTACCCCTCTGGGACCAAGGCGTGAGCTATATTTATTTAACAATGTCGAAAGACGTTTCAATAAACATTCTTAATGTAACTTTCCTTATCCTAATCAGGTAGGGGCTCGATATTATATATATTTTCTGGTTACCCATCCGATAAATGACATCGGTGATTGCCTGACTTGTACAATCGTCTACCACATCCTTGGTTTTACTTGCGATACTCCATGCTTTTGAGAATTTTGGAGGAGTCTAGGAGCGCCGGTGGCGCATTGGTAAGGAATGTTGCCGGAGCAAGGTTGCAGGCAAGGAAAACGTCTTGTAAACCTGTTAACCTGCAAAGATGTTCAAAAATTGTGCGTGAAGTCGCCAATCTGTGTCGTGGACTAACCTAAATCACCTTTTTCGTGTAGGCTTCGTGCCTCTCGGTGAGTTATATGATCTGATGATGATACCCTTTTGCCGTCTATTCCAGGACCAAGAGAGGAAGCCGCTGGAGGAGCACCACCAGCAGCAGCCCCTCCAGCACCTCAGGGAGAGGGAGCCGGTGCAGAACCACTCCTACGAGAAACACCACGACAAACACGTCGACAAGGCGAAGGCGGCTGGTGAGTTTTACTGTGTAGACCTAGACTTATGGTATCGGCAGATCAGAATACAATTCAATAGGCATAATGACGGCCCGTTTGGTGTAATGGATGAGATGTCTGCTACTACACCGAGGGTTTCGGTTAGTGGTGTGCACTCCATATAGTGCATATAATCAGTGCATACCCTGTGCGTCAAGACAACCCGGAAAATCGCCAGCATTTTAAATGATTCCCACTTAGTCGGCCATTTTCCACTACAGATTTGAGACCATAGGCGATCTGCTGTCATCAACAGCACTTAATTTGACAAATGTGTGAATTATATGTTGTTTTTGCGATTAGTGTCACTCACTTAGCATACCCTACTCATAATATCTGTGCACGTCACTGGTTCAGGTTTCGATCCCCGGGCAGTAAAACATTAGTGTGCATGAACAAGTTTGTTAGTTTTGATCTGGGTGTTTACTAAATATTATCACCTAAGTCCAGCAGTGGACTGCGATAGTTGAATAGAGATGTATGTATTTACAAAAAAATATATAAGTATGTATGTTTATCGTTGGTTGAGTACCTGTGCTACAGGCTGGATGCTTAGTTTGGTGCTAGATAGTGCTGTGTGAATGTGAGTGGATATTTATGTATTTGTTATTTTAGTATATTTTCCCGTAATTTAGGCCTCTCATCTTTAAACAATAGAGATTTAGGGTTACGCAATACGGGTAAAATAAAGTTTCTGATAGAATGATTTGGCTATTCCAAGTGGAATTGCTTAAGTTCTGTTAGACAACATATGATTTTAAATTATAATTGGTATTTGACATTGTTGTCCACTACTGGATATAACATATACTTTTGTAAGCCACACGTATAAAAAAATACGGACGGAGTCTCACCAACAACAAAAATGTGTCAAAATTATTTTGTACAATGTTAAACACGGACGAGTCACACCATAGTAAAAAAAAAAGAGCATGGCTGTGTTGTGTAATGGTGCAAAAACCGCAATGAACAAAAGGTAAACAATCCAGAAATTAGGCATCATAGCTAAATCAATATTTGGATTATATGTTTTTAATTTTAACACTAAAATAAGTATACAAAAAATATATTTGTCAAAATGACATCATATAGCTGTCACTTCGGGGACACATTTCCCCGGGCAGTACAAACATTTGTGTGCATGAACATGTCTGTTTGTAATGGTCTGGGTGTTCCTATGTATAAATGTATTGACAAAAAAAAGTATGTTCATCAGTTGTTTAGTACCCTAACTGCAAGCTCCTCGTTTAATATGGGGCTGGATGGCGCTGTGTGAATGTCAGTGGATATTTATTTATTTAAATATATCCATGAAGAATCGATATTACAAACAGACCCTCTAATTTTATTTATATGTAATAGATGCCAGTCCGTCCGTATTTTATGATTTAATGACAGTTCATCCGTACTTTTTATACGTCCAACAAGTAACATATACATTTCGATTGTGCCAGGCGCGGGCAAAGCGAGCAACAAGTCGGGCAAACACAAGTGGGTACCGCTCGACATTGACGTGAAGGCGGCTCGTCCCGGCAAGCATGCACAGCATCCGTCCAGGCCGGATCATGGTGAGTGCTCCCCAGTTTATATTCGAGACTAATTACTAGGTGGTAGACTCGGTACTGGTGGAGGCTGGATGAGGAAAGCGGAGGACCGGGATATCTGACGCAAAATGGGGGAGACCTATGTCCAACAGTGGACTGCGATAGGTTGAAAGAGAGAGTGTCACTGCTGCTGCCGGCACTGAGTCGTTTAGGTAGGTACCACCGCAGTGCCAGATATCGTCACGGGAAATACCAGTGTTATGCACTTTTGTGTTTCGGGATGAGGGCACTGTAGCTAGTGAAATTACCGGGTATAAGAGACCTAACATCCGTTGTCTCGGATGACGGGCGCAGTGTATTGATGGAGGATAATAACCGACTATCAGTTGTTGGTCTTAATCAATGCCGCTCTGACATAGTCTGGCGGATCACTCACCACCAGAACATCTAGGTCACTTATATACGTCGCTTTACCGTGAGGCCTGTGTCCTGCAGTGAACTGTTATGCTGATGCTTATATACGTAATACGCATTTAGTCTTAACAATTTTAGATTTAACCCTTTGACCGCTTCGGACCGATATAACTATCCAACAAAAACATTAGATTTTGCTATTGTGTTTGTAATTCTAGCGGTTTAAAGGTTATCACGCATAAACATCACTAAGGCCCGTTTTCTGAAACGACTCAAGTTGATCTTGGCTTAGTAGAGTGATAAAGGAATATCGCTCTATACGATAAATAGCACCATCCTTTTCAAACTCAGTTTAAGTAAAGGTCAAAAATGAGTTTTGTTCTAGAATACTTGCCTAAAAGTGTCCCGTAATTTAGGCCTCTCTTCTCTTGTCGATAGAGATGTTGGGTTACGCAATACGGGTAAAGTAATGTATCCATTGGAATATGATTTGCAAACAATATACGAATTGTTTGAGTTATCCATTCGATCACATTCAATTTTAGTGTTTTTTTTTTTAGAAATATTATTCACTTGTTTGTTAGTTATGTAATGTCATCGACAGCTGATTTGGGTAAGCTCGCACGCGACTTTTGAATGGATCCAGGTTCGAATCCCGGCTGATACGTAAGGATGAAAGTTGTCGACTAAAATTATATTTGTGTTACAAAATATACGTATACAGATGCCTATAAGTTGTTCTTTTGACTTTTGACTCATATAGGGCGTTTGGCGCTTGTACCAACCAATAAGACTTTTAGGGAACCCTTCCAAAAATCCTTCGGTCCGTTCGCCAAACACCCTGTATATTATAATACATATAACAAAATTACATTAAGGTGAAATAAATACATAATACAATATTTGTGATGTTGACTTGGTGATAATTAAATCGCAGTAATTTTTGATTTCATGCCGTCCCTCCTCGCTAGAATCAACTGTACGTAGCGGTGGGTAAATTCTTTTATATACAAGTAACATATGGTTTCCATTTGTGAAGGGTGTGACATCACTTGATAATGTACATACAATTGCATAGCAACTTTTGCTATGAAACCATTTAAATAAACGCAACATTTATATAGTTGTAATACAAAATTCATAAACTATGCATACTAACTATAAAGGCGTGACGTCATAATTAAGTAGTCATTTGTATGAAGCGTTTTTTGGGAAAATCTATTGGAATTTTCAAAACTTTGTGAGTCTAAATTTTAACGGAATTGTTATTTAACCAATGCTTCTATTAGTCCATCGATATCAAAGCAGAAAAATAAATTTCATCATCACTATTGTTTTTTGTCACTGATTGTGTCCAAATGCTTCAACATATTTATTTTGATCTTTGTACAGACACGGTGTCCCTAAACGGCGAGGACGGCAGGGGTCGCGGTGGTGTCCGCGGCAGAGGCGGCCGCGGCGGGGGGAGGGGCGCCCGGAGGCCCAGACCCGCGTCGCTCTGCCCCACGCACCACCACCACTGCCGTTCACGCGCAGGACTTCCACCATCCGGATATACATCAGTGTGTGCTTTTGACAGTGTTGCCACCTTAGCCCTTTTGTAGATGGATCAGTACAAGAATACAGTACAACTTTGACGACCATTGGTGTTGCGGTTGAGTCGTCGACTGCAACACCAAGGGTTCCGGGTTCATCCCCGGGCAGTACAAAACATTTGTGTGCATGCTCTCTCTCAAATGGTCTGGGTGTTTTCTATGTACGATATGTAGGTATTTAAGTATGTTTTCCGTTGTTTAGTACCCATTATACAGGCCACGCTAAACTAGGGCTAGATGGCCTGTGTGTGTCAGTGGATATTTATTATTATATATCGCCAGGTGCGAGCTGGTCAAGGTCTGGTGGTGCAGTACGGCATCGGCGCCCCCTGGCTCCGGCCTTCTACTACGGAGCGCCGGCGCCCTACCCGAGGGGACTGGACCATGCCACGCTGAAGACCTCATCAGAAGCAGATGTGAGGAAATCTTTATTTTATTATAATACTGAACCTACACGAAAACACCTGCAACCCCACCACCACCACCTGGATGATTGGACGTCTACACAGTTCGATTCTGACGTCATTTTCTGCCCGACGACAAAACTGTGGAATGAACTGTCTCTGGAAATATTCCGGAGCGATACGACCTGGCGTACTTAAAAAAGAGCGTACACACTTTAAAGGGCCGGCAACGCATTCTGGGATCTGATGTCTTGCAAATGTTCATGGGCGGCGTTGTCACTTACCATCAGTCGAACCGTATGCTCGTTTGCCTCTGTTCAATAAAAAAAAAAACCCTACAAAAAATAGTTATAGGACACTTGCTCATAGTTCGCTGTTTACTTAACCCATCCACTCTCGCTCTCCAATTCGCTCGAATTAACGAATCAGAATCCATCTCAGTGTTCCCTTACTTATCAAATACAAAACCACATCACACAACATATTGGACCCATGTCCCCACGCAAGCTTTAAAGGACCGTGTTTTTCTATGAATCGTGAATCCTAACAGAGACTACAAATAATAATAAAATTCTTTATTTCATTCAATATTGGTCCGGGTAGTTCAGTTAAAAACCTTAAGAGAGGTTAGTAAAAATATGATGTAGGAAAATGTCTTTATTAAAAAACATGTTCATGTATCCTGATCCATAGGACTTATATACGGCCGGCTCTCCGACTATATGGAATGTTTATCGAATGACGAGCTTTCACGGTCATCACCATCATTACCAGCTCATTAAACGTCCCACGGGCACGAGCCTACAGTATAGGGTGATTAGGCCTTAGTCGTCCACGCGGGCCCAGTGCGGATGGACGACTTCACACAACCTTTGAATCTTCGCATGAAGGTTTCCTCACGATGTTTTCCTTCACCGTAAGAACGTCGGAAGTACATATATTTTCGAAAATTCGAAAACACATTGGTACGTGTCGGATTTGAACCTCAGTCGTCCCGGTAGGAAGGCGACAGTCAACACCATTGAGCCACCGACGCTCTACTGTCACGGTATCATGTGATTAATTCATCCATAATTCCCCACAGCGAATACTACTTCAGTCCGGACAATTTGGCGCGCGATTTCTTCCTGCGCCGCAAGATGGCGGCGGACGGCACGATCCCGGTGACGCTGATCGCCTCCTTCCATAGGGTGCGCGCGCTCACGCCAGACGTCCAGCTCGTGTTGGACGCCATCAGGGACTCGGACAAGCTGCAGCTTATATCCGGATTCAAGGTAGGCAACAACGACACATAAACAAATCAATATAATGACAGTAGCATCGCAATATATTTATGAAAATATCATGTACACTCGTAAAAATATCCAAATGTGCAAAAAAACTGTCATAGTTTCAACACTAGACACAAACTTGCATTTGTGCATTTGCTATTTGGTGTTGCGGTTGAGAGGTCGGCCGCAACACCAATGGTTCCGGGTTCGATCCCCGGGCAGTACAAACATTTGTGTGCATGAACACGTCTGTTTGTAATGGTCTGGGTGTTTTCTATGTATAATATGTATGTATTTACAAAAAAATATATATATATGTATGTTTGTTCGTTGTTTGGTACCCATAATACGGGCTTAACGCTTAACTTGGGGCTAGATGGCGCTGTGTGAATGTCAGTGGATATTTATTTATTTATTCATTCATATTATCTGAACAGGTGCGAACAGCCCACGAACCGCTTAAATGGCCGATACTGGACATCACATCGGGCGCCAACTCGGAAGACGGCGACAGGAAGCAGGAAGACCACGACCCCGAGAAACCAGTGGACCAATCGGACAACCCTGATGTGGAGGTGGCGAAGGTCGAGTCGGAACAGGTGGTATCGAAGGCTGATGTGGACGAGGAAAAAGTAGAGAAGGAAGAACCGATTGTAGAGAAAGAGGCAGTCCACCACACGGTGGAGAAGGAAGATGCTGAAGTGGAGGTTAGTGTTATATATATATCTGTTGGATACCGCAACAAAATTGTTCTCTCTCTCTATTTAACCTATCGCAGTGCGCTGCTGGACATAGGTCTTCCCCATTTTGCGCCAGACATCCCGGTCCTCTGCATTTCTCATCCAGCCTCCACCAACGACTTGTCGCAAGTCGTTGGTCCCTCGGCCAATATTCCTGAGTGGGCGAAATGGTATAGGTATTGATACAACGTCCTGGGATCCAATAATAATTTACTTATTAACAAGCAAGTTATATCTTATACAGTCTCATTTTATTTTATCTATTTATATATATTTTATTTTTTATTTATTTTATTTATTTATTTCGTACAAAGGTTGACAACTTAAAAGTAACAAAAAGGAACAATAAGTACAGGTAGGCTTATCTCTAAAAAGAGATTTCTTCCAGCAACTAAATAATATAAAAGAGAACTAAAATGTCATAAAATATCATGAATCCATGAAGGGTTGGGAACAAGAGATCAGAAAGCACGACAAGGAAACACTCCCAATATTTGAAGTCTTTAGGAAATATTATGGTCCAGATTCAGGACACGAGAAAGCATGCAATCAACAAAACTAAAAAACGTCTTCAATAATATCCTTCTTTGAAACTATTGAATAGAATGCATTTTGCTCGAATGTAAGTTGCATACATCATCATCAGCTCATTAAACGTCCCCCCTCGGCCCCGAGCCTACCCGTACGCAGGTGTACAGGCCTTAGTCGTCCACGCGGGCCCAGTGCGGGTTAGCCGACTTCACGCACAACCTTTGAATCTCTTCGCAGGCGTGCGCAGGTTTCCTTACGTTGTTTTCTTCACCGCAAGAGCGTCAGGTAAATGTACATACAATTTCGAAAATTCCAAAACATATTGGTACGTGGCGGGATTTGAAGGCAACAGTCCACACCATAAGGCAAGAATTGCCCATTATAAACGCATTAACTAATTCTTAATGTTTAACATCTAGAAAAATCGATTAGAAGAGCCGACGGAGAACAGCCAAGACAAGAAGAACGATTCGATAGAGGATCCGCCGTTGCAATCAGAGGCTACTGAGGAGAAACCCGGCGAGAAACGGTTAGTATTTACATGTAGACTAGCATTGTGTCCTGGTTTTACCGTGAAGTTCGCCTTTCCCGTATGAATTCGAGATTAGTAGGTACATATCTTCAGTGGAGAGCTCTACATATCTACAAATAAGCAGTGCATACCCTGTGCGTCCAGACAACCCGGATAATCGCCAACATATTAAATGATTCCCACTTATTCGCACATTTTCCCCTACAGATTAAAACAAAGGGCGAGCTGTTGTCATCAACAGCACTGCAATTTGACAAAAATGTAAATGATTTATTGTGTTGGCGATTAGTGTCACTCACTTTGCATACCCTACTCATAATCTCTGTGCACGCCACTGCATATCATGAGTGACACAGTTCATATATTATTCATGAATTTTAGCTATTATAAGACTAGAAGCTCGCAGCGATTCCTGCAGCGAATTTCACGTTTCTATGGCAATAGGAGGATAACATATAGCCTGAGTAACATAGCTCATATCCCCAATTATATCATCATCGGCCTGTAATTGCCCACTGCAGTGCACAGGCCTTCCCGCACAGCATAGGTATGGGGAAGGTTGGGTCGTAACCAGGCACGCGGGCCAATGCGAATTGGTGGTAACGACTACCATACTATGATTGTAGCCGGCACCGACAGTTTAGCGTGCCAAACGAGGCACGGAATCAACTTTTTTCGGACAATCACGTGATACAGCCTGCAAAGGCCTCTAAAAGTGGAAAAATCACACAACGTGACTTTTCACAATAATATTCTGTATATATAAAGGTATATACGCCATCCGTGCCTCAAAAACGAACCGCTGAAAAGAGTACAGTTTGTACTCTTTTGTTTAGGTAAAGGTGTTCGAAATATGTGTATGTGTGCTGTCGCTGCATTTGGAACACTTTTTTCGATTGTTTTGTGAGCATATCATGAACCTATACTTACATCATTGACTTTTCACTATATGGTCTTCACTCGGGTTTCGAAAGTGCGGCCTTCGGATAGCGCAAACCTCGCTGTACGTACCGTAATGCCTTATGCACTGCGCTACCATTATAGAGGTGATATCAACGCGGCAGAACCGAACTTCACGCGTTTGTACGCGTTGTGGATCATAAATGTCGCTACATAAAATATCTTACATAAATAAATATAAATGTCCACTGACATTCACACAGCGCCATCTAGCCCCAAGTTAAGCATGTAGTCTGTGATATTTATTTTTATAACAATAATAATGTCATTTGTTTGTTCGACAACCCATTTGATTGGTGTTACGGTTGAAACGTCGACTGCAACACCAAGGGTTCCGGGTTCGATCCCGGGTAGTACGAACATTTGTGTGCATGAACAGGTCTGTTTGTAATGGTCTGGGTGTTTTCTATGTATGATATGTATGTATTTAAAAAAAAATGTATATAAGTAAGTTTATCCGTTGTTTTGTATAATACAGGCTTCACGCTTCACTTGGGGCTAGATGGCGCTGTGTGAATGTCAGTGGATCATCATCATCATCATCATCAGCTCATTAAACGTCCCCACCGAGGGGCACGAGCCTACCCGTATAGGGTGATTAGGCGTTAGTCGTTAGTCGTCCACGCGGGCCCAATGCGGATTGGACGACTTCACACACAACCTTTGAATCTCTTCGCAGGCGTGCATGAAGGTTTCCTCACGATGTTTTCCTTCACCGTAAGGGCGTCGGATAACGTACATATATTTTTCGAAAATTCGAAAATACATTGGTACGTGTCGGGATTTGAACCTCAGCCCTCACGGTAGGAAGGCGACAGTCCACACCACTGAGCCACCGACGCTCAGTGGATACTAGTGGATGTCAGTGGATACTTATATTTATTTGTATATAATAATGTGGTTTGTTGTAATAGACGCAAGAAGCAGATGGTGGGCATATTCCCGTTGGCGACAATGGGAGGGCCGCTAGTAGCGCCTGTGTCCAGTCTACTTCGAGCTGTACCCCCGCCACCATTGCCAAGGTGATTATAATTATTTGATTAGGGCAATGCCATCTTACAATAATACACAGTTCCTTTTTCGATGTGGAAGGATGGTTACCTAAGATTCAGGTTATATATTTATCTGACCGTCTTCAAGGCAAGAGTGAATAGGCTGTTTCTAGGCAGGCATGATCCATCCTCGGCCGCATCATCACTTACCATCAGTTGAGATAGCGAGCAATTGTCTGCCTGTAGAAGATTTAAAAAAATCTTAGAATAAGTTTCAAGCTACCCATAATCATAATATTGAAGTGTTTTGCTTTTGAAAAAGAAAATGTTTACATACACGTGGGTCATAATTAGTGTCCTAGATTTAATATGTTGTGAATATTTACAAAATTGTATAATTATGGTGAGAAATAAACGTTATTATTATTAATAATTTGCCGACGCCGTATTCATTCGAGATAATTCCTAGACTATATGTAATTTAGCTCTTTATCACTGTAAAAATCTGAATTTTTTTTTTCTGTAACAATTAAATCTCGTTGATATATTTTTATTTTATTTCATATCTTTATTGCACTCCATAAGTAACATAGATGTTAAAACAATATAGGTAGGTACATTTATGGACCCTGTAGGGCACGGCAAGTAGGAGAGGCGAGGAGTCACCTTGGGCTCATATTATTCAAACAATTATAATATAATTAAGGCCTTTATATTATTAAGGCCTAGACTGACCTGACATTTATATTTTTATTATTCTAATATTTATTGATTCATCTTTATTTGGATGTAAATTAAATGTATTTATGTGCAGAAATATAATTATAATTATTTTTTATATATATGGTGGTTTTGCGATTTTAATTTTATTTAGATTTTATTTAAATTTGAATAAATGATTTTTTATATTTGATTCCATTAAAACTTGTATATATAATTGTAGAATGTTCCGGACCGGACGCGTACCGGCGGCCGCGCCTCTAGACCACTTGAATCCGGACGTGCCAGAGTTTGTTCCGCTATCGCTTCGGCAAGGTATGTTTATTAGTGTTTTTTTTATCTATATAAGTATACTTCTCGTAAATTGGCCTTAGCTTAGTTGTGTACATTTTAAAGGCTCATAGCTATCTGCGCTCGCTGTTGGAGCTGTACAACTCAAATATTTTATTGAAATGATATTTGGTTAGGGTTCCGTAGCCAACTGGCAAAAAACGGAACCCTTATAGATTCGTCAAGTCTGTCCGTCCGTATGTCACTCCTTTTTTCTCCGAAACTGTAAGCATTACACTATTCAACTTTGTAAGCATATGTATTCTGTGAACTACTATTAGCAAGTAAAAAATAAAATATTTTTTTAAAAAACTTAGGCACTACTACAGCTTTCATATGAAAATACACCTTAAGATGTTTAAGTTGTATATAAAAAACTACACCAGAAATCGTTTAAATAAATGTCGTTGTTAGATTTCATGGTCATGTACATCATATATTTTTTTGATTTTATCAACCCCATGGTTTAGAAAATAAGGGGGGGGGAGGACACTTTTTCAACTTTAGAAGTGTCTGTTGCGCAAACTATTCAATTTATAAAAAATGATATTAGAAACCTCGATATCATTTTTTAAGATCTACACATTTATACCCCACAGTTTACGAACGATGAAAATTTTTTTCTTTCAGTTTCTTTTCAATAAATGGAGAACCCCAAAATATATTAATCTTTTTACAAGTTTATTGTCAAAACCATAGTTACATACAAAGTTTGAATGGTGTAGTGCATATAGACAGACTTGACGAATCTATAATGTTTCTGTTTTTTGCCATTTGGCAAAAAACAGAAATATTATAGAGACTCAGACCCTAAAAACCAATCTGCACTAGGCCTGCGTCTGGTCTTACGGTCCAAACTACCCATAGCCATAGGGATGGTCTGTCCCTGTAGTGGGCCTTTATAGTATAGTGATGATGATGTTACAATACCTCGCATATTCCGATGATCACGCACACAATGGATTGTCGTTATCAACGAAGTGATAGTGAAGAGGCACAACCGAACTGGACGAGTCAGTACTCGCGTCGGATCATACGTGTCGCTACATTTATTATCAGCTTTATGTTTGACTAGCTTCTGCCCGCGGTATTACTCGCGGTATACAAAATCCCGCAGTAAACTCAAAATCTTTTCGTTAAGTCACGTGAGCGCGGCCACGCGCGACAACACATTGCTTTGTTTTACACAATAAAAAGTATTGTCTAAAATATGAGTAGCCTGTATTTTTACTTTTTACATTATATATATATATAGCTTCCAGACCGATTCCGGCCACGGCGACTGGCACCTAGTTACTTTTTACATTAGCTACCTGCTAAAAAAAGTCCCGTCTAAATCTGTCCAGCCGTTTCAGATATTACCCGGAAGAAACCGACGCGCGGACAGACCGACAGACAGACGAAAAAAAAATAAAAAACATTTTGTTGTATGCTCCGTATATATATTCAAATGCATAAAGTAAAAAACGGTTATTTAAATATAACAAACATACACTCCAATTTTATTTATATATGCAGTGGCGTGCACAAAGATTATGAATAGAGTATGCATAGTGAGTGAGCGCCAGACACAATAGAATATTTTTTTTTATGTCATAAGTGTACAAGACGATCTGGACGCTCACCTGATGGTTAGTGACACGCCAGACCATGACAAAGCGGCATTAAAGGAGACCAACAACTGATAGACAGTTATTATCCTCCATCAATGCCGCACTGTACCCGTCACCCGAGACAACAGATAGGTCTCTTATACCCGGTAATTTCACTAGCTACAGTGCCCTCATCCCGAAACATAAAAGTGCATAACACTCGTGTTTCACGGGACGATATCTGTCACTGTGGTGGTACCTACATAGACGACTCAGTATCGAGTCTACCACCTAGTCTATTGTATATCTTTTGTGTCTGGCGCTTTAAGGCGTCATTAGCGGTTAATGGGTTAAAAAAATATATGACCTATAAGCAAACATATTTTATAAACAATCAAAAAATGTAAGCATGTTTTTATTGTTTTCTAAACAGAAGAATCCGGTGAGAAGTTGGAACAAGACGAGAAATCGGGCTCCGGTAGGACGAGTCCCTCATCAGAAATAAGTGCCACGGACGTATGGACTGAGGTATGTTCCATTTTATTCATGTTTTTCATAAGTATTGTGTTCACCGTAAGAGCGTCGGATAACGTACATATATTTTTCGAAAATTCAAAAACACATTGGTACGGGGCGGGATTTGAACCTCACCCCTCCCGATAGGAGGGCGACAGTCCACACCATTGAGCTACGAACGCTCTATTATTATTTATCATTTGTATTCGCTGGGTGCGAAGTACTAGGTGGGGGTAACATAATCTATCGCAGCGCTCATGGTGGTCAAAAGTAGAAATAATGTAAGCTCTGTCATCAGATGTACCTGTCAATGGCAAAGTGATTCTACATAAAAACATTTTAATATCATTAATTAATCGCATTAGTCCGCTAACAAAAATGAGTCACAGTAGTAGTTGTGTTGTAAACTGCAAGAATACTGGCAGAAATAGTAAATGCAAGTTTGATATTGTGAGTAACACTCACAAACCCGGTCTTCAAAACAATACTCATTTCGATATGAAACTATATTTAATTATTACTAGCGATACAGAAACATTTAAATATATTTACTGATATATAATGAAACCATTAATGTAGCTTTTTCTTGTTGTTTTACTGTAAAACTACAACTATAAATGAAGTAAACAAACCCTAACACAATCAAAATTAAACACACTTTTCGGACTTACCTCATTTGATTTGAATGACCAAAATGATTTGAAAACCTTTTTTCCATCCAAATCGTGAAATTACAACAAGTTATTAGTCGAAAATATTTGTATTTTTTTCATTTCGATATTTTTTTACAAATATACGACCTAAATGTCAATGTGACAGAGCCCACAAAGTTGTGGACGCTAGTTGGCGCTGTAATCGTGCACAGAGCCAATACTGCCAATAAACATTTATATAATTTGCGAATACGTATAAATAGCTTCGACATAACGTGTACTTCAAATTGTAATTCAACAAACTGTATTAGTGCTGTTGGTGTTCCGAATAAAATAAAATTTGTTTATTTTATTATAATTATATCTATGAACGTTGTCCAGGTGAAACGTCGCGTGAAAGGCGGTTCCCGCGAGCGTTTCGCCCCTTCCCCCTCAGGGGCGGTGGGGGGCGCGGAAACGGAGTCGGGGGCCGAGGCTAGAGAGGAATTACACTTTCAGCTCGACGAGGAATTGGATCTACCGCCGCCGAGACATAACACCTTCACGGATGCATGGTATGTAGATTATTTGACGACCCATTTAGTGGAATGGTTGAACTGTCGGTTACTACACTAAGGATTTAGAGTTCGATACCCGGGTTACTTTTTTTTAATTGGTTCTTTATTTTCAACTGCACGACTTATATTTATTTGTGCATGTCATGGATTATCTGGTGTAGGAAATGCCATTGGGTATTAAGTCCGCCTTTGCGGAGTTGCTTTTTGTGCAATACATTTTATAAATAAATAAATTTGTATCTAGGTGTGTTTATGTATTTAAAAAGAAAAAATGTGTACATATGTTTATCCATTGTTTAGTATGTAAACTATAATCTCCATGCTTAAGTTATGGCCAAATGGCACTGGCTGAATGTTGGTAGATATCAATCAATCGTTTATTGCTCTTCCACAATGTTAAGAAGCTGACGATTTTATTATGTAGGTACATTATGGACCCTGTCGGGCATAGCAACTTGGGAGAGAATTAGTTGTATGTATTGAACTCTTCTTCTGTCTCTCCTTTTTGCCTTATGATATCAGCTATCTGCCAAATAAAGTCCGGTCCAAATGGGTCTAGTCGTTTCAGAGATTACCCGGAACACATAGGTAGACTGACAAACAGAAGACAAACAAAAGTTTTAAGGAAAAATGTATTTATTTACAAAAATGTATGTTTATCCGTTGTTTAGTACCCAATCATCATCATCAGCTCATTAAACGTCCCTACCGAGGGGCACGAGCCTACCCGTATACTGTGATTAGGCCTTAGTCGTCCATGCGGGCCCAGTGCGGGTTGGACGACTCTACGCACAACCTTCCTTTATGCACGCCTGCGAAGAAATTCAATTTCTTCGCAAGAAGGTTTCCTCACGATGTTTTCCTTCACCGTAAGAGAGTCGGATAACGTACATATCTTTTCGAAAATTCGTAACACATTGTTACGTGTCGAGATTTGAACCTCAGCCCTCCCGGTAGGAAGGCGACAGTTCACACCATTGATCCACCGACGCTCAATATAATATTATAAGCCAATATAATCATCATCATCAGCTCATTAAACGTCCCCACCGAGGGGCACGAACCTATCTGTATAGGGTGATTAGGCCTTAGTCGTCCACGCGGGCCCAGTGCGGATTGGACGACTTCACACACAACTTTCGAATCTCTTCGCAGGCGTGCATGAAGGTTTCACGATGTTTTCCTTCACCGTAAGAGCGTCGGATAACGTACATATATTTTCGAAAAATACATAGCCAATATAATATTGTAAGTGAATATAATGTAAGGCATACGCTAGTGGCAACATATAAAGCGACACGTGTGGGCGTCATGGGGTGTCAGGTCGGATTCGGAGTCGGACGCGGAGTTCACGGACCGCGACGTGGGCCGGCTGCTGATCGTCACGCAGGCGGGGCCCGGCCGCGCCGCCCGCCACGACGGACACGACCGCCAGGGGGACTGGCACACACGCACCAAGATCACGCAGGACCTCGAACAGGTACACATCACAATCACTACATATTTACTGTCTCTCTTTACACATTTCGCACCTTTCATTCTATAGGGGGGCACAATTCGAAAAACATGATTGTTGGGAAAACGCGTTTGAAGATTCTTCAGCGCTTCTGTTCTCACA